>OFHS01005797.1:0-11130 GCA_900245855.1 Calvadosia cruxmelitensis | reverse complement strand
GGCGTCATAATTACAAACAGTAAGCTATTGTTTAGCATATTGAAGGAGACTTGAGAGAAGCAATAATGTTTGAAAATGTCATCCAGATGAAAGCAATTTGCAAAATTGTGAGGGATATTGTCAAAATTGTTTGAGGAATCGCCCCAAAGCGCTGCCCTGGACCCGCTTAACAATGCAAGAGCGACCCCCCAGCTGTACTTCCCGCCACTGGTGATAATATATGATTTGTGTGCTTTACGTAGGCTGGATGTGTTTCATATTATACACGCATTATCAAGATGGCCAAGAATGTTTCAGGCGGAACGTTCAGAAAGGCTATCTACAGCCGCTGCTCAGTTATTAAACGGAACGATATCTGCATCCAAGTTATTATACAACAAGGATATGGAGGTGAACAGTTGTAATTTTCTACATCATTATCATTTTGATGATCTAATAATGACAAATATTGACACTATCAAAGTACAGTCATTATGAACCGAAACTGTGTGGAATTCATTTGAAAACCATGTGAAAAGTGCAATTTAAACATGGCTTTAATTCTTTTTCAAATTCACATGGTTTTACACGTGGTGATTGTAATTTCACATGGTTTTCACATGTTTTTGGATTTATAGCAAGTGGCGAATATCAAACCTTTTAATGTGAATTTTCTCAGCAATTGACTAAATGCAGTCTCAATGCATTTTGGGATTCATGCTAGATGACCTCTGACACTGGGATGTGGATGACACCACACAATTTCTTTGTTTGATGTGCAGTCAACCGTACTCTTTTCTATGATGATCGATTCCAAGGCTTATTCTTGGCCGTCAAAATTGTCGATTTCAGCTCAAAAACATGATGTGCCTGCATTAGCTTAGGTCCCAAAATGCATCAGGACTGCACTTGGCCATTTCTGCTCACAAGTCAAAATATGTCTTTTATAGTGTGCCACAAAATTGATATTGCCAGTGAAGCCCTTGTTCAACATATTACTGTTTGTAGCTAGCATAAGGAGTTTAGTTTGCGATGTAAATTGTAATTATGCCAATACCGTTTCCCTTTTGTTCCATTAGAATTTTGAACAAGACTGGGTTCAAGCTAGCACGGAGCTATTATACGAATTGCTGATCGCATCAAAACAGGTAATATAAATTTACAGTGATTACTTATCAGAACTTTACAAATCATTAATGGATTTTAGAAACAACTATGCTTCTTTTCAGGGAAGACTTCTTCAAAACATTGACAGTAAATTTACTCCGTCTTTGATAGCAAAGCAACTTGCAAAGAATTTACAGAATGTAAGTGAACATTCTGAGTCTGCTTTGTAATCAGCTATTGTCGTGCACCGCGAAGATATGCGACGGGGCATAGGACGCCAGACGCGTACGTGTGTCAACCGTTGCAACCAAAGACTTCAAGTGAACAGACTGCGTGCTCGTTAGAACAGATCTTTAATTGTGAACGGTGAAAACTTAAAAGAATATACAAAACAGATTAGAATGCGGTAACTAAACATGAAGTAGGGAGTGACTATCAGATTACTGTATGTACAAATATAAGCGACAGAACGGAAAACTGTACTTACAATTGTGGCTCGACCAGATTGCGACTTGGCACGAGACTTGCTTTACGGAACTGACATTTAGCTGCAGATTACACGAATACGAGGTTACGACACGAAAGTGAGACTGGCGTGCCGCAACGCCACAGCTATCTTCTTTTTATATCAAACAGCATCTATATCCAGGGGCGGCGCCAGGGGGTGGACTGGGGGGACGCGTCCCCCCAGTTGAAGTTTAGGTCGAGTTTTCAATTCCTCCAAAATCCGTCAAGAAACTCGCCATAGGGGAGGGGGATTTTGGAGGCGTCGTAATTACACCCAGTAAGCTATTGTCTAGCATATTGAAGGAGACGTTAGAGAAGCAATAATGTTTGAAAATGTCATCCAGATGAAAGCAATTTGCAAAATTGTGAGGGATGCAGCTAGTAGCTACAGTGAAACCTGTCTACATTGTTCACCTCTGGGACCCGAGGAAAATGATCTTTATAGACAGGTGGCCTTTCTGTCCAGGTTGATTTATATAGAAAGTGTCATTTTGTGGCTGTGAAGAGTGGCCTTTATACACAGGTGGCTGCTCTATAGAGGTGGCTGCTAATGCTGATTTGACTGTATTTGTGTTCATGTGGGAGAGACTTTCAACTTTTTGCTCTGATACATATAAATGTCAATTTTATCAGAAGTATGACATGAAAATTAAGCTTAAATAAGAAAACAGGATTGTCATTTTGGTTTTATCAACCATAAACATTTCTGTTCAATTTATTTTCACAGCAAACTGTTTTGTCATCCTGGTTCAAACATCTGATAGATTGTCTGAAATCATATGTGAATGACGAAACAGGACCATCATGTGTGTACAAGCTACTGACGAGTATTCTGATGTTGATGGAAAGCAACGACTTCATCAAGCAACAGATCTGCAAGAATTTCACAGAGGAATTTAGGTGGGATGTGCAATCAAGCAACATAATACTGTCTCTCCATTAAATGCGATGTTGACATACCATACAACATCCTTGTAAGAGTCAAATTTCTACAGTGATACGTGTCTATAACGGTCACCTCTGGGACCTGGGAAAAATGGCATTTATAGACAGGTGGCCTTTCTGTCCAGGTTGATTTCTATTGAAAGTGTCATTTTGGGGTTATGAAGAGTGGCCTTTATACACAGGTGGCTGCTCTATAGAGGTGGCCGCTAGTACAGGTTTGACTGTAGCACCATTATTATTTGTCTTTACATGGCACCTCGGATTATACACCAGTGCTGTATTAAATTTCATCAAATGTGGTAAAGCTGACATTTTAAGACAAAGAGTTTGATGTCAGTCGCCTTAAATGTCTTGTATTTCATAACATCACTCTCTTGCAATCTGTACTCTCGAGTCTTCGGACGAGCTGGCTAACCCTTGTCATATCTGCCACAACTCGCCTAGGGTTGTCAGACGTCCCTTATTTTTTCGAAATCGTTCAATATTTATGTGTTATACAGTGTAAAATTTAGTTGCTTTTGTTAGACATTTCTACCCAATTTTGCAAATGTTCCGTATTGTTTTCTTCTGTTGTCTGGTAACCCTAAACTTGCCTTTTTCTTCAATCAATGCCTCAATGCACACTTTACAACGTCATTATCCCTTCCAAAAATATGGAATATGGGATAGAGAATAAGGGGAATAAATAGAGAATATGGGCTGTAGGCTCAAGTGCCACAAGGGCTCGCTGCATTTCGATGTGAGCTTGTTTCTTAGGGGAGTCAGTATCTGAGGTATATTCCCCACAAAATGTTCTGAATTTTTTATTTTCCGATAATGCATTTCCTATATTTGGGTGGCAGGCTGTTAATGAGGAATAGCATAATCACAATTAGAAGATTGCAATTGAAATTCATAGAACTAGAAACACACTATTATTACGTCTATCAGTTAGATTTGCAAAATGTTTACTGTAAATAAGTTCACTAACTTCTGAAGGACCTATTGCTTAGCATGGGCTGTAGTCGTGTGACCGTTGTGCCTACTGGGTAATCTGGCCCCAGTCCGATACATCGATTGTTGAAAAATGACCCTTGGTTGACCTTTTCTCTCTCATTCTAGGTATTACATTTTATCACCAATGACCATCAAAAAAATATCAAATGGTCATTTATCAAATCTGACGATACCTGTTCTGCAACGCATAGCTAAACACATGACGTTGTCACACCTTATGACGACTCAAGTGACACCATGACATCCAAATGAACTCAACCTCTGGCAATAATATGAAGTCTTCAACGGTGTAGAAAATAGTTAGATTTAAAAGAATGGACAAATTTGTAAAAAATTATAATTACTAATAGATCATTACAATTTATGCACTCAACAATGCTGCTTTATAAAGTGCAACAAGATCAAAGATTTTTACCTGCACATTATTATAGAATTAACAGATGTATAAGAGATTCAGATAATCATCACCATCATCATCTAACGCCTGATCAACGATGATGATCGTAACGTAATAACATCGAAAATATTATTGATAAAAAGACATTTTTGGAAGATAAAATAGCGGAAAGCAAATACGAATACATGTATAGTTTAACGTATTATGATAGTTTGAATTTAGTAAAAAATGCAATCTGAGGAAGGTGGTGTTATTTTTTTGCTTCTTCAGTCAACGCAATATTGACTTCGGACATGCCATGCATGTGCGACATGCATAGAAAGAAAGAATATATTCGCGTCAGCGTCGCAGGCGAACCTGCTTCGCTATACGAGCGGCGCCGATCCCCGATTCTCAGCCCTTCAACCGGGAGGGTCTTTCGACCTGAACGCAGGGCGGGGGCTAGCCCACCAAGGCAAGAGTGAAATCGTGTGCTCCGGGTAGGGCTCGAACCTGTGACCTCTCGGATGAGAACCAGAGGTCCTAACCACTACATGTGCGACATGCATACAAAGGCAAAATTAATCAGATATGAACATTGTTCATGGAACAAGAACTGAAACACCGAAACTGACATCAATTTTGACCAGCATAATAATCTCTTGGAAAATAATTCTGTGAAAATACAAAAAAATCTACAACAGTCAACACAAATGATTAAATTGTTTTACGCAGATGGTAAGCTTACAGTGGTCGCAATTTCAAGGTGATCACCATATCTACAGTTGGTCGACGTATCTTCACATGAATCAACTAAGTTATCTGAACTGTCAACATTTTGGCAATCAATTTGATTGTATTTACATTTAATTTGATGGTTATTCAAATATCGTCTGGTTTTGAAACACTGTCCGCAATTTTCACAGTGGTATGGCTTGCACTTGGAATGTGAGAATCGATGAACAACCAGGCCAGCTTGATGCTGAAATTGACGACTGCATAAGTTACATTGATAGCGGCCGTTCTGTCTTTGGCAAGAGGACGTATCAGTATAAGTGGAATTGTCATCTAGCGTGTAATGATCCGATTTGTGTAGCATTAACGCTTTCTTTGTGTGATAATCGACACCACAAATATCGCACGTATAAACGTCATTCTGTTTCTCCTCAAGCAAGTGCATCCGGTTCTCATGGGCCCTGGCAGAACGTAAATTTTCAAATGTTCTTGGACAGTGACCGCATTTAAATTTTGAATTTGAATCAGGTTTGTGTTCCATTTCAAGATGCTCAATCAATTCTTGTTCTTTAGTAAATGTTTCTGAGCAGGAGCTGCACGACAAGTTGATAAACGCAGGCATATCAAGTGACGCTAACGAATCCTGAGAGCTGCTATTGTCACTTGTCTTTTCTGTCACACCGCATCCTGAAGTAGCGCTGTCATTCGTGGTTGATTGTGGATGCACATGCTTCTTGTGCCGCGTCAACGTACCCGATTCAGCAAAAGCCTTTCCACACAAATTACATCTAGAAATAATAAGCTAAGTTGTGAGTTTGCCATCATGTATAAAGCAAGTACATAAGTATGATGATACACAAAAGCAATAAACAAGAAGTGTGGCTTTTTGAGGACGATATCTCAGCTTTCTGATATTGCAATGAACATTTTTGATAATCTTGTTGTTTTGATTGAGCTTTAAAATATCAAATTTAGTAAGTGGGGCAGGGGCAGTGGGGCACTTTAAAACAGGTCCTTTCACATTAAGAATTCTTAATTGGTTTTAAGTTAAACTGCTAATGGTATTATCTTTTAAAATCAGATGTTTGCAAAAGCAGCTTACCAAGTTACCTATATAGTGAAACCTGTCTATAACAGTCACCTCTGGGACCTGAGCAAAATGACCTTTATAGACAGGTGGATTTTCTGTCCAGGTTGATTTCTAGAGAAAATGACATTTTTGGGTTATGAAGAGTGGCCTTTATACACAGGTGGCTGCTCTATAGAGGTGGCCGCTAATACAGGTTTGAATGTAGGTCTATATGGGAAATACACATATTGAGCTAGGAATACATTGATATTGTAGATACAAACCAAGGAAACTAAACATAATACTTCGCCCCAGCAAGGTCCAGTAACCATGGCAATTACTCAATAGTTATTTCCATTCTATTGATTTCATTGTGTTTGAGTGTTTGTGGCGTGGATGTAATTAAGCACCTTGTCGTGAAAAGAGCGGGATCAAAATCAGGGTAGTTAGCCTATGCCCATTTCTTCCAAATTCCTGTCACTCTGCCACACACACTCATAATCTTGCACTGGGGCTTCCTCACGGCACTTGGCGCATATGCTGATGTGCATTGACGTCTTCGGCTAAAGTTTTATTGGAATTTGGAAAGGATCAATTTGTTTATACACCTTCCTGCCTTACTGGAAAGTTCGTTTATCGTACGCCGAAGATTACGCCAGGCAGTGCTGCTCCAAGCTTGCGCCACGCCAAAATCAAGGATTTTTAACAGTGTTCAGTACCAACTGCTTCAAATTTCCGTGGCTGAGCCACGCCAATTACCAAATTACAGGCAAGCTCCACGCCGAAGATCTTCGGCGTAACCTACAAACTTTCCAGTAGGGCCTTCCTGGGTGATTCTAAATGAAATGATGCACGTTCTCCATTAAAAAAATGGTCAAAAACGCTTTGCGTAGGACTAAATGATATAGCGGAATGTCCTGCATTCGCATGAGCTACAGTGATGCTGATACAGAATTCTAAGTTACTACAGTTGAAGGTCACTTACATGAAGTTCCTTTCTCCAGTGTGGCCACGGGTATGGCGTTGCAAATCAGCAGCGTATGTGAATCCTCTGCCACATATATCGCATTTATGCGGCTTCTCTTTAGAATGAATTTTCATATGATAACGCAGGTTGTTTGCCATCGTAAAGCACTTGCCACATTCTTTACATTCATAAGGACGGGAATTTTCATGAACACGCTTGATGTGGACATTAAGATGACTATAATATCCGTATTTCTTTCCACAAACCGAGCACACAAATCGTTTGATTCCCATGTGAATACGGCGATGTGCAGAAAGCGATTCTGGTCTGCAGTACGTGTTGCTGCATAAATCACAAGCATAGGGGCGCTCTCCAGTGTGCGATCGTTTGTGAGCTTTTAAGTGACTGGAGGTGAAATACCTTTTGTCACAAAGGTCACATGCAAATGTCTTTGGCCGATCATCGTTGTTTACTTTGACTCTACGAGCTGGGAAAGATGTGACAGGTCTCACAAGCTTATTCGTGGTTGGCTGACCATCTGTTTCACAGATAGCTTTATCTGACGCTGAGGTATTGTGATCGTGCTGGCTGATCAATGTAGAGCTTGGAACTAGTCGAGTAGAAGATTGTAGGTACGGTAATGCCTTATTATCTGTTAATAAACACGAAAGATTATTGGAGCTATCCTTGCCAACATTGACAGACGGATGCTCTATTGCTGAGTTCAAAGGAGTGAAGGCAATCGATGTAACATTGCTGGGGTACACCAGGGTCGTTGGTTCACCATTGATAATAACGAGACTAATAACTTGTCCTCCACGAGCCGGCACAGTACAACTTGAATTAGAATCATTCGGCAGAACAGTCGTTGCGTTATCATTTGAGATTTGTAAACATGGCATTGACGACGAAGGCAACGTTGCAACAGAGCTGTTAATCTTTTCTATAGCATCGGCATTATCTTGGCTGTTAGTTTCACATTTCGTGTCCAATAATGATAAATATGATTCTAACGATTGTTGTACTCTGTCGTCTGAATAATTTGCAGGAGTGTCGATGACCGTGTGTCTAATAGCACCAAGACAAGATTCAGTTGATTGAGAGCTGCCAAGCAAAAGATCATTGCTAGGAATATTGTCTTCGTCACACAACGTCAAATTAGGACAAGATGATTGCGATCCTAAATGTAATCCATGATCGTCCGACAACATGAATGAAGCAGGATTTGTTGAAACACTCTGCTGACATGAAAACAAATCCGTAGACTCCAAGTCAATCCCGTATTCCTTATCCTCCATTGCAAAATTGTAGACTGCAAAAAGGCAGCTGCGAAAGACCTTCCCGAATGGGAAATCTCACGAAATGTTTGAAATCAGGAAAGTAATAAATCCGAACCATACATTGCAATCTTTGAGCAAGGGTGAAACAAATATCTCATGTAGAAATTAGAAACATATTTCACAAGAAACGCGGCAGAAGTCCTGAAGTCTTTGAGTTTGAGTAGAACACTACTATGAAAACAACTGACTACAAATGGTAACCATACGCACGATCCGATTGGCTGAAGGTCACGTGATGATCCACACGGAAACTCGATACTGCTAAATGTATAAATATAATAATTATTTATTGCATGTAGGCCTACTGTACAATATGTACAGTATGGCTGGCAAGTAAAGGAAAGAATAGCTTCCACTTACCCAAAATACAAATGCAAATTAACGAAGACAATATTATGGTCTATCATATCTAAATTATGTTTGAATTGTTGAATCGATTTTACCATCACATACAGCATGCCTCCGGTAGTGCACTCCAGGGGTGGCGCCAGAAAATTAAAGAAGGAGGGGCTAGGCTTCCCCGATGGGGGGCTAACCAAACAGCGTAACTTTCTATAAAATGCGTTAACAACTTAATATTAATATCAATACCAAATTCGCATTTCTGAGCCTCCACCCGTATTGCATAAAACTATACGGGTAACTAACTAACTTACCATACAGACTAAACTACCTACCCATACAGAGCCTCATAATACGTCACAATTACCTCGTCATCTGGATTAATCCAGTACGATTGCTGATTTAAACGGGATTATGGAAGAGATTGCCACAACTACGAGCCTAATTTTCCCCGACATTAATCCGTGCACATTGTGCTTCTCTCTCTTGTCGTAACGCAACCTTGTATGGTCCTAGATATAAAGCTCTGGCAAAAATGGTCATAACATGACACCTTCAGCCATCTCTTCCAGTCTACAGACAAGACCATTAGACCAGAACATAGCAATTAAGTACATCTCATATCTTATGTAGCCTGGGCACACAAGATGACTATAACCTGGGACTATGTGACACACACCCAGCGCTACAGTTATTATACACACTTTCTGATATGACCAACTAACGCTACTGTGGCATCAGCGACGTACGACCGTCGTCTTTTGTATTTGTTCGGACATGCGGGTCCTCTTTTGTTTTATAGCTGACTGCGTGTTTCGTTCCTATTAAATGTCGCTGCTCGAACTAGCACGTGTGATTTCTTCTCGCGCGTTAAACTATATCTATCTCTCTGTTTGTGACTAACGTCTATTTTATCATTAGCAGTTTAATTAACATTCCACAATAAAAATCTGAAACATTATTCCAAATCCTGAAAAACTGAAACAAATGTTGGTGAATACTGAATGGAAACAGAACGTATAGCAAGCAGGCCTATTGTAAAAAAGTAAATTTAAAACATTTCAAGTGCTGAACAACTAGAAACTGTTCACTTCCTTTGTTTACTGGCTGGATTGTTAATTTCAATAGTGAGACTGACGTTTTTTGAGTTTTGATTGATCATGTTCTCCCAACAGGTAAACGGCTTGCGATTATCGAATGAAAAAAACCTTCAAACATTGCCGTCAAATACGGAGCCCCTTTACAAGTCTCACTTCCGAGATCCAAACCCATGATCACAGTACATCAGATGGCAAAAAAAGAAGACTGGAGCAAGACCATTATACTCCTGGAAATGTTTGTAATATTTATGCAAAGAATGTTAGGACACAACACACTCTACGAGTTAAATTCCATAATCATTTCTGCCACATTCTGGAAGCAATCGTGTCCACTGATGCCTCGTAAACACAAAAGCAATAGCTCCAACAATTGGCCAATTTTCATAAAGGTGAAGGGCCAGGCTTGCAACCAGCTGTAAGAAAGCAATAGAATGGTATAAATGATTTCAAAAGGACAATGATGAATATCTATAACCTATAGTGCTAAGTTAACTAATTAACTTTGAGCATTTTGAGACCATTTATGGTCAACTTACCCATTCCGATGTAACACGGTTCATTCAACGATTTATACAGGAGCACCAGGAGGTGGAGCCATCAAATCGATGTCAGAGAATTCTCTAGCGGCCCACAAAGCCACAATAAATATAGCACTGTGCTTGACGACTTGCCTTAAAGAAAGCAAAAAAGAATCAATAACTGAATGCGAAAGAGAACTTCAGAGGAACTTCTTATGGCAGTATTGGAAACCAGGGCCGGATTAGAAAAAAGTGGGCCGTAGGCCAAATTGCTCAAAGGGCCTATTGCCACCAAAGGTGCTCCAAAAGGGGGGCTCCGGGGGGCCTCTCCTGGAAATGTTTAGATTTATGCTTGCCAAATACTGCGTTTCTTGACTCCTGAGTCAATGTATAATGATGCTATTTCAATCACATTAAGCTAAATTCCCTTTCCCATAAAATTAGGAATGCAAAGGAAATTACAGGCACCGTTAAAAGTTTGGAGGGCCTATCACTCTGAAAGGGCTGTAGGCATTGGCCTATTGTGCCTAATGGCTAATCCGGTCCTGTTGGAAATATATTGTAAGTACTGTCCTCATCTGCCTACATTTATATTTACCGACTGTATATTATGTATAAGATTGGTCTCGTAATCCACACCCGTACACATTTTCTCAAAATATCCATTCCGTGCAATTTCTAGGAAAAATTTACACTAAACAAGTAGTTTCCATACATAAACGGCTAACTCTATTGTTTACTTTTGTCTTTGATTGATTTTAGAGCCATAAAAAGTTTGAACTTGCCTATGCAAAATGCAAAGAATGCAGTGGAGAATACGGTTGTCTTTAGACACGCAATTGAGTTGTTCGCTGGTAACTGAGGGAGGAATACACAGAGCCAACATTTACTGTATCATTCGCTGGTTGACACATGTCCCGTATGGAAAACTCGTAAATCGTACGCCGGATTTTACGCCAAACTTGTATACACTTGTACGGCAAAATATTTGGATTGCTTATAGTCAGTGGCGTAGGCAGCTTTTAATTTTGTTGGGGCAAACGGTTGCGAGCATCCGCGAAGCGGCATTTCCCAGACCCCGAAAATTTTTTGGGGGGTTAGTTAGAGTTTTTTGCAGAACTGCAGTTCGAATCCAGTAAAAATATTTAT
>OFHS01005796.1:1088-11131 GCA_900245855.1 Calvadosia cruxmelitensis | reverse complement strand
ACAGACAGACAGACAGACAGACAGACACACCGACAGACAGACGACATAGCGCGTTTAGTATTATGAGAATGTGCATGTATTAGTACTTGATAGATCAATCAGTTGTTTTTCGTTTGTCAGTTTATGAGAAAAAATAGTTTACAAGACAACGATAAAATGTTTTCTGATGAATAATATCTGCCACAAACACAGCTCGTTCTTTCTTTGATCTTTAGAAAATGTTCCTGTTGATTTTAAAGAAAATTTCCATGCCATTCAAGAGGAGAGTAACAGGCTTAGAGAACAAGGCATCATTCTGTATTCAGTTGGCCTGAAGAATATGTCAAGACAGCATGCTGGCTCACCAATGTCAGCAGAGGGGCGTGATCCATTGCCTGGCAATATGGATGAGTCGATTCTCTCGCCTGGTGTCTACATGTTGACTGAGCTGGCATTCTTGATGGGCGGACGAAACTGTATTGTGATACCCCACGACACCAGTCAGCTATACCTGGTAAGCACTTAAGAGTGATAACGATGATAATTTATTTCTTAAAGTGCTTATGCAGGCTGTAGCGTTTCAGCGGACCCTGGCAGTGAATGAATTATTGATCCCAGAAATACCAATCATTTCTAGAGTTGTAGCCGTTTTGAACCTGCATAATGAGAATGTAAGGACAAGGAACTCAACTCGATCGAAGCAACAGGATTTGACTGTGAAAAATACACCCGATAGATTTCGCTTTAAACATGCATAGAAACAGTGTCTGTGCTAAGTAAAATATAGCAAACATAATTACAGCTGTGGCGCCGCAGACTTGAATGCGCAATTAACCGCTCAAGGCAGTGATGTTTTGTAAATCACAGAAGTGGGGGGACGGATATAAAGTGGAGAATATGTCAGGGGCGACGCCCCGCCCCTCCCTGAAATGCCCTTGGTAGGGGCATCTGGGACATGCTTCCTGGGGAATTTTTTTGGAATGTTTACCCTTCAAAAACGTCTCTGAGTGAATTTTATGATGATATATTGATCAGGGGTGCACGGAGTGTTATTTATTCTGGATTTCGCGAGGTTGGTTTACAAATCCATTGTTTTGGCCTTAAATCCATTGCGACCCCTGTCATATTTCTGCAAACTGAACTCAAAAACAAATCATTTTGAAGAAAAGCGGCTTTGCTGTAGGGTCGCCATTTCAATTTTGTACACGCAGTACTTGAAAAGGACTTGTTTGTTACAACCAGGGAATAGGTGCAAAAGGACTTTTCACCGTTTGTACTAAATATGTTTGCAAGATTTTAAGAAGTGAGGGGACGGCGTTCCCCCGAAACAAAATAGTGGATGGACGGCGTTCCCCCGCGTTCCCCCTCCAAATCATCACTGACTCAAGGTCATTTTAAGCTAGAGGATTAAGAGTGCATGGTCTAATTATTTTTAAAAAGTTGTTGTTGTTGCCTTGAATGAGAAGTCTCTGTGCTGCTGAATTATCCCGATGCATCGTGGGATGTGATGGGTTTTTAGAGGCATGCTTTTGAGATGATGCATGGACGTTTTTGTGGCAGCCAAGAATATTGTAGAAATTACCAAAACAGAGAAATATGTATGGTTGGATGAACACATTCCGACCAAAGCTAACACCAGCAGTCTGCAATCTGCATATGAGAAGAATATTACGGTACACTCAATCACATCCAATACTGCAACGGGATTGTGCTTGGTTAATTGTCCTCCAGTTCCGGCTTTCCAATCTCTCCCTCCTGCAAGCTTGGCACTGTCAGAAAACGACTCTAAAACTGTAACACTCCCAGGCATGCCAGTTGCTTTGCTTCCTCTGACGAGGTTACATAGATAGATAGATAGATTTTTTATTCGACCATCAAAACAATGTTAATAACATACAAATATGATTTGAAGTATAAAAAAATACATGGTCAGGATCATCCCGTAAGCACAAATGCTTGTTTGTTTGGGAAGCCCTAGAATTACAGGTTTATAAATTGAAGTAGAGAAATAATTATACAAGTTTGTTGAATATTAAGAGAAGCAAAGAAAAGAACTGATAAAATTCTGGGATTTAAATACAAAGAAAGATGAGAAAGAGAAAATCAAAGGAAGTACAGTAATAAGTAGTAATCGGGTATAGTCAGTTTAGTTGCATATGTAGCAGTTTTATGGTTAAATAGAAAGGCACCATTTTTTTATGTTCCCAGTATATTTTGGCTGATCATTTCTAAAAGCTCTAATACAGATACCGGTACTCCAAGCAGTCCAATGTTATCATCATCATCTATTGCAACCCAGTTTAACACTTGTTTGCATAGGACACATACGTAATAATGGCAGCTACTAAGTTTACGTAAAATTAGCAATAAACATTCAAAGGATATTAAAGCAGAGAGAGAGAGATAGGATGACAATGGTGAAACATGACATAGCACAAGACAGCAGAACATCCATCCGTGTCAAGCTGTGGGCATACCAGGACAGCAACTTATTTCACATGGTGATTTTCCTCTGGATAACTGTACAGATGGCTGTTTGCTCTCAAGGAGTTCCTCCACCCTTTGACAGCTACTGGGTGTCGCCACATCCTCCTCATCAGCTGAAACTAGTGGGGGTGCCAGGCTAGTTTCTGATAATCCGACCATGAAACAGGTAGCATTATTTACATGGAACTAATAGCAAGCATCAAGCCTGACCACGTCTTCTTATAGTCTCGGGAAATTTGTAGGCTGTTATTGTTTCGTATTACGTGCAACTAACTCTGTTTCTTATGTCGTTACACAATACGCATTGTGCCGTTGTTTTGATTGATTTCTCTCTTTTGTAGCTATTCAAGGATTTAATTAAAGATGCCCTTATCATGACAAGATTTGGCTATAACATGGAGGATATCAATCACTCATCTGTCCCTGATTGTGGTAATAAACTGGCCTATTTTGACATGTTAAGATGTGTGTCACAAAGACCAATTACCCAGACATTTGTGAATGATCTGCCTAAGATTCAGATGCCGTCGCCTGATTCGCTACAAACGGACAGATCAACGAGAAGAAGGGCTTTTAAACAGAACACTGTTGTGGAAATATATCCAACTGATGAAATGTTGTTGTCGGCCGCTTCAATCTCTGATGGTCGTCCAGCCAACAGGAGTCTCACCGCCTCTTCCAGGGCCATTGAACACAATGATATCTTTATGAACGATGGAACCGTGTTTGCAGCAAGATACATGAACTTTGTAACACAGTGTGTGAATGACAATGGTCAAGTACCTATTCAGGAGGAGACTGATACAACGGATGATGTTGTTTACTGCATGGAAAGAATTCATCAAGCATTATAAAGTAAATTCTACTAGGCATTTCTCTATATACTCGATGTAATGGTACTAGTAAGTTGTATATTAATTATTACCCCTGTCCTGCTCGTAAAACTGTTGAAATGAAGACTTGAAGTTGCTTCATCAATTGCTGATTGGTTGCTTGCTAAGGACTAACTATTTGATTGGTTATGTGTTGCTACTTTTGACTTGTTTCGAAAACGTGTATACAGTATAACTCGGTTAATATCACCTCAGATATTATCACGTCTCGGTTATTGTCACGGAAAGTGATGTTCCACTTGCCAGTCCCTAAGCTTTTCTCTTCTTCTACTCGGTTAATATCACCTCGGATATTGTCACACCAAAGGATTTTTATGTTTACACTCGCTTATTGTCACGCTTTCCGTGATTTGCGGAAAAGTTGATGAAGTGTTTTTCATTGTGTTTGCCTCATTGAGCGTTACAAATCAAAGAAAATTAGTCTGGTGTTGCTTAAATCTCTACATACTAGCTCTGTTTGATGTTGATACAGAGTTTGCTGCTCTATGGCCCGCTTTTTGCTATTGTTTGAGCTGTTCCTGCAAAGTTAGAGGTCTGAGTATGAGACTCGATTATTATCATATTTTACAATTTTCCCGAGGGTGTGATATTAACCGAGTTACACTGTACACGTCAATAGCAGGACAAGGGTTAAGTAGCTGAGTAGTACAATATGTTGTTTACTTTTTGTAAAAATATGGCTTGGTGCAAGGGAGACAGAGACGACAGCGCTGCAATTGGCTCCTCGCCAAGAAGTTTGCCGCTTCTGTGCTTACTTTACACAGCACATGCAATGCATATTTACAATTCGACTATACAAAACTACCGCTGACCCACGTTGACACCAGAACAATACAACACGCAACACATCTGACACTGTGACACCACAACACTTGACACCTTCTATGACACTACAAACGTGCAAGCTACCCAGTTCTACAAAACTCACACAAACAAGACGTTCACTTCGTAAGTGCAAGTTTGATTTGAGGAGATTAATAACTTTATATTCAGTTAACAATTGATGTCATTTATGGTGGCAATGATCTTGATTATTCGAATTATTGTAAATTTCAGTGAGATATTCTATTCTATAAAACACACTGTTGTATGTAAGTCAGAGAGTGCTACAGTCAAACCTGTATTAGCGGCAACCTCTATAGAGCAGTCACCTGTGTATAAAGTCCACTCTTCATAACCCAAAAATGACACTTTCTATAGAAATCAACCTGGACTGAAAGGCCACCTGTCTATAAGGGTCATTATTCTCAGGTCCCAAAGGTGACCGTTATAGACCAATTTCACTGTATTTCATATCACCATTTTATGTGCGATCATACCATATTGGTGTCAGTAAAGCCAGAATATAAATATAATGCAAGCAATCATAAGATGATCCATGGTGGCTCTAGAAACTGAAAGCAACATCGAGCATTTTAAAAAATCAATCACGATTCACCTATATTTACTATTCTCGGGCCTTCAATCTGAGCTGCAGTTGAAATTGGTTATTATCCCAGTCGATAAAGTCCCCATATCCCGTATTGTCCCTATTGGTTGAATTCCACTAGCTCGACCTCCACGGGTTGGTTTCCAAGATCAAACAAAATAGTCAGCAGCATTTGTGGGTGACGCAGCACATCACAGAACAGTTCCAGGTATGTCATTGCCACGGCTGATTTAAATTATTCACTTATTACGTTTCTCCAGATTGGATGGAAGAAGAAATCAATATTACCAGAGAAAGATGCAAGAGGAAAAACCATTGTTATGCGGCATCCCAGACAAGCATTTTGTATCGATTATCACTATGCCACTTTGGTGGCTTTACCAAATACAAAATAACCGAGCGTTATCATTTCAGATACGGGAAGCTGTGCCGATCAGGAATTGAATAATTTCCGGAGTGTCATTCATAATCAATTAAGACAAGTTTGTCAGACATCGGCTGTAATTTCATATGGCAAACACCATAGCGGGTGGCAACTCTAAGCAGGCAATCACAGAACCAGCACAGAGTAAGACTGTTTGGTCTGGCTGCCACTACGGAAGAGAGAAACACTGCCATAGCGAGAGAATTTACACACATTGCAAAATACCTGGCTAATTTACATAACAAAGAGAACATTTAAATGACAAAGGAATGATGACAACCAATTACTGCAACCCGCTTAATTTCAACACTTGCTCTGGTGGTTTGCTTATGATGGATGAGTATGACCCAGTCTTGGTTGGACAATTACCGGCAGTCTGCGCAACTGCATTGTAGGTTTACTAGTGACCTTGGTATTGACCACATATGCAAAGGTGAGACAGCTCAGTTGGGTGAGCATCAGCTTGTGATTGGAAGATCACGCGCTCAAAACCCGCCAGGGACAACCCAACCTTTGTGCAAACTTTGACAGCTATAATAGGTACCAGCGCACGGTGGAAACATAACGAGCATGAACAGTCACGCAGGTTCAACACAGTCACGTGTAGTTCCAATCGCTCGATGGCTTAGAATCTGAGATGAGCGCTGATATAAATTATTCGTAATTATTCTAATTAATGTAAACGTCACTCCTGTCTGCACATGCGCAATTGTTACTCGTCTTATATCCACGTGCTCTGTCCAAATATATTCACTTGAGCTTGGGCTTGTTGCAGCTCGCACACGCAATCCTGTGTCTCCTCGATGTGCTTTCGAACTGCAGCACGTAAAAGAACTCTGAGGTCGGCGTGCGCTGTCTGATACACACGTACGTTCGGCTGGCAACTCTCAGAGCAAACTACATCGCCTCACATCGGTACTACGTGAGTACAACTACTCGCCTTGCTACAAGCAGCTCCACAACGCTACAGCAACACGCCGACCCAAGGCAGCTACGCAGGAGAGAACACACCGTCCACAAGGCAGCTCAACGAAGGGGAGTGCTTGCCCCGGCTGACCGTGATGGCTATTTTACCTTCTTACGCGAAATGAACAACTTTGTAATAACCAATTGTATCATATATATTGTATTACATATTGTAATATATCTGTTCTACATCGACTCGGAGTTCCGCATCTGTCAAGAAACAACTGTGCAATACGAAGAAAGATCAAGTATTTCGGCCATATGGTACGACACCCTGGGCTGGACCACGACATGGTTGTCGTGATGGTGGATGGCAAACAGCACCCAGGTAGGCAAGTTACACAATGGATCAACAGGATACATGAGCCGTATCAAGAACATCACCGCCTAAACTTCCTGCAGCCCCTGCCTCGGTCATCTTTGCATCTACTTTTCTGCAGTACCGAACATCGAGCGAGTTAGCGTTAATTTGCGCATGAGGTCACAGGGCCCGTTGCGGGCTTCTGACAGTAGTAGAAATTGTAGCATCAATCCATCAAGCTAAAAGGGTTTACCGTAGGCGAAGGTATCAATGCTGTTGTCATCTGGATTGTAAATCATATAACATTACTTTTAACAGTACATCAAAGGAAGTTAGTTACCTTCAAGTTCAAATGTACAATAACTAGCTGTAAATAGAGTGCAAACAGTATCCATGGACACACCGACAAGAGGTCTAACGGATGTGCAGACTGCAGTCTCAGGCAAGCAGAATGCAGAACAGTTTCTGTCCGATAAAGCAACAGTGCTTCAAGGTTGTGTAAAATGCAGCGCCCATGCAATTATGCAACTTCCATGGCACCGTCAGCCGATGTTGAATCACTTTCGTGAAACATAAACTGCTGTTGGTATTCTTTAAGATATTGAGATGACCTTCCTTCGTCAAAAAATAAAGAATAAACTCGTTTGATGTCTTCAACGAGCACTTCTGTTCCCTGAAATCGCAAAATGGAACAATTGTTAGCAGGATTTCAAACAACCCAACGTTCAGCGTATATTAGCTCATCAGGGAATAATTCGGTTGGATGATCAATTGATCATGTCCTTGCCTTTCTCTTCCGACTGCACAAATTTGCAGCAGTAATCAGTTGAATGGCATATCGCAAGCTTGTCTCTTGGCCGATCTTTGTGAGGACCATCAAGGCGTCTTCTGACATCTCAACGTCCTCTTCTTCACATCTAAAACAAGCAAGTATAAATATAATTGTATTCCCTATGTGCATGAGTACCAGTGGAGAGCGAGACTCAAGTGAATGTATTTGTAGAATAAACACTGAGGAAGGAATGCCTCGCAACGCGATTACAACAGAGATGATTACTAGCTGACAAACAACTAATTATGCAACACTGCTTACGGAAGGACTACAATATATGGATTAAATGTGACGACCTTAGCTACACAGCACTCTAACATAGGCGATACAGTGAAACCTGTCTATAACGGACAACGGTTACCTTTGGGACCTGAGGAAAATGACCTTTATAGACAGGTGGCCTTTCTGTCCAGGTTGATTTCTATAGAAAGTGTCATTTGGGGGTTATGAAGAGTGGCCTTTATACACAGGTGGCTGCTCTATAGAGGTGGCTGCTAATACAGGTTTGATTGCTCCACACCAGCCTTGCTAATTCCTCTCACTTAATGGCACCATTTCTTAGTTGAACCACTATGGTATACTAACTACTGGTATCTTACGCCGTATTTCAAATGAGTAGTCATTGATGTATCAAATAATGGACTGACCTGATTGATAAAATCTGCCTGGTTTCATTCTCAGAGTATGGGGATGTGGAGACAATGAGCAATCGGTCCAGTAGGTCGATAGGCAATCCATGCGGACTCTTGTATTCTGTACCTCGGATTCTGCATCAAACAAGACGGGCCTGTTAAGTCGGAATCTTAACAACTGAACATGTAACACACATTGGTCGCCACATGGCGCAGTCATGGGATTGCTTCTCTCCATTTCTGCCAGAGCCAGGTAGCTCCTTAGTCAGACCTTACATAGTAACACACAACTAAACAACAATACCACATTTACAAGTAAACTATGGTTTGTTGTGCAGGCCAGTCAAGCACTGGGGTGAACAACGAGAGCGCCGTCAAGGATGTCTACACAGACACACTTATATTTGGCCCTGTCTGCTGTGACTGAATTACGCAAGCCCTCTTTCCATTCAGATCCTCAAACCAAGATGTAGGGAACCTTCCATGTGGTTTCGGGCCAGCCCAGTCAGGCTCCCATACAAGAGCAATGGCTGCTTTATAAAAATCCTTCCTGATGACAGAGCTATCAGAATCAACAATCAAATGATGTCTCTGCAGCAACATCCCATTTAGTGGACAAAACATAAACATTATGTTGTCTTACTTTGTGATGCCCCGGTTCGTTGCCATGATGAGAATCGGAGCCATGTCGCTTTCAAGTGCACGGTTGAGAAACGAGAAGCACTCAATGTCCAACATGTGCACTTCGTCAACAAACAGAACCTAACAAGAGGATGTAGCATTCCAATAAATCTAATGTCAAATGTTTGTATAAACAAAGGGTCTAAGCATGCTCTCAAGATAGATCTCATAGCATGCAAGGCATTTGGCCACTTCAAGGAGAAAGTCTGCCGTGGAAGGCCACATCCTACTGTAACCGATCATGGTTTCGTTTGAGTAGAGTTCTTCAGGTTTACAGTTGGTGAATTTATAAGTCATACTCGCGTATTACCACGACTTGCGGCTGGATAAACATAGCGACGTTACCAGGCTGCACCGTATTGTATTTTTAAATCGATGTTTGTCTGATTGGAATCAATTTTCATCATCTCTTCGTCTTGGAACAAAGGGGTATCACCTTTGTCCACTTTTCATAATAATAAATACGCCATGTGCTACTACCACCTATTCATGGTCACTGTAACGCGTCAGGTCACATGCAGTGGGTCTTGCTGTGAAGCCAATCCGACCTGATCCGCTGTGAATTGGCACAATGCCAAATAAAGAAATCACTTTATGATACAGTTTATCGAGGCTACATCACTTGTGCCATGTGTGCCTCAGGTCTTATTGTTCAGGTTTGTGATATTTCAATCCAATCAATTAAAACTAATCATCGACTATCATATACTTACTCCAGGGACAATTTCGGCTTTTCCTTCTTCTCGCCATTCTGCCACTTTCGTGTTTATCTGCTCTCTTACTTCACCTTTTATCTCCCCCGTGTCACCTTGAACAGCCCAAAACAAACACAAAATGAATACTAATAAATATATTAACCTTTATCCAGAACCTTTGTTAGTTTATACCCGTGTGTAGTGCAACACCACCCAGAAATAGGTATGGCAGCTTAAAAGTAACTATGACTGCAGTAGTTTCTATAGTCAACGTGGCATGGCTTAGCTTTGCTCATCCTGACATAGTTTGACGCAGTCAGAGCTCAAACATTTGAAAGAAAATTCTACGTTCAGCTTAACTGAAGTGCTTAATAGCCCAACAACGTGTACACATTTTTTTTTGAAAGTCTAATACAATTTAAATAATTTCCCTAGAATTAAAAACTACGTAAATTAAATTTATAAATGTTTACAATAATACATATTGAGTTACATCTAACAATACAATTTGCACAATTTGTAAAATCTCTAGTAAATTTCTGTAAAAAATATAGGAAATGCCGAACAAACAAGCACATGTGCTTATTGGATGTTCTTGATCATGTAAATATACTTTGCCTGTTCTTTCTTAATTCGCAAAACCCAGATGCAAATGTAGTAGGGTGGTTCAAAAAAAGTCGACTTTCAAAATGTTACCGGGATCAACGCAAAAAAGTTGTGAAAT
>OFHS01005794.1:0-11132 GCA_900245855.1 Calvadosia cruxmelitensis | reverse complement strand
GGTTTGAAGTCTTCGGCTTAAACCATGTTGCCGCCCTGATGATACTGGGGATGGGCTTTACTCTAATTATTGAGCTCATAGTTTTAGACAACGTAACAAATCTTTTGTCCGGGGTAACTGGACTATAAATTTGCCCTGTAAATAGCCACCCTTCACCAAAACCTTCTCTGCATTCAAAAGCGTGAGGCATTTAGACAGCAATGTAAAAAAAACGCAATTGCATAGCAATTGTGCTGTTACTTTGACTTGGAAGCAGCACTTTGTCCAGAAGTTTTGGTACCAACAAGATGACAAGACACAAAATCACCGCTGCAACCCACTGCATACACTCGTGACCTCACGAGATACGGGTCACCATAACAATCGTGAATCAGTTCTCAATTGACCAAGTGCAGTCTCAATGCATTTTGGGATTCATGCTAGTTGACCTCTGCCACACGGGATGACCCCAGAAATTCCATAGTTTGAAGCGCATTCAACCGTACTCTTTTCTGTGATCGTCAATTTCAAGGCTTGTTCTTGGTTGTCAGAATTGTCAATCGTCAAGGCCTGCATTTAGCCAATTTCATCGTTAGGACGTCCTGTACATTGCAACTATGAGATCTTTTGCTCTGCCATCACCTTGTCTGTGTTTTTAACTTGTGGTCATATCCTTTTAGGCGATGTCAACATTAGATGGTTGCAAGGCCGTAGAAAACATCTCACCAGCAGATGGTGGAAGACTCCACTTGGCAAATGAAGGAGTAGGTATGCCATCGAGGTGTTGTTCATAACTGAATTCTGTGCACGTATGTCTACAGTACCAATTCGCTTGTGACAATTATTTTTCATTTTGTAATTTCTTTGAAACGTTGTACTTTGATGTATAAGTAGATTGCGTAACATTATGCAGATGATTTTTTCTTACTTATGAAATTCCTAATTCCTAAATGATGTAGTTCTATTCGCATCCCACACAACGATGTGCAGCTTGATATTATATTACAGTGCAACCTGTCTATAATGGTCACCTTTGGGACCTGATGAAAATGACCGTTATAGACAGGTGGCCTTTCTGTCCAGGTTGATTTCTATAGAAAATGTCCTTTTGGGGTTATGAAGAGTGGCCTTTATACACAGGTGGCTGCTCTATAGAGGTGCCCGCTAATACAGGTTTGACTGTAGCCATATAGAGATTCCTTTGCTTCTCATGGGCAATTTCTCTGTTACCTAGGGAACATTTCTAAAGACATGAAGCTGAAACTCCAGCAGCATTATCGATCTTTGGCTGAATTGCTGCGACATTTTTGGTTGTGCTTCCCAATAACTACTGCGGCACTGGAGGACAAGGTTGGTGATATCAGCGGCTATTAATTCACTGGTGTTGCTTGCGACAGCTAGGAAATATGCATAGTGATTGGGGCGTGGTTATAATGTGAACTTGCTGATGTGTATATGTAACCGTACCACTTTGTATCCTTTATCTATTTGCGTACAGTGACTCGAATCCATGTCTGAGTTTCTTTTCCCTCCATTTTATGATCCCTAATCTCATTCGTAGGTGGGGCGGATGGCTTCATCTCTTGAGAAATACCGCGATGCCAAGCTGCTTACGTTCAAGCAATCATTACCTCATGATCAGGTCAGTCTCTGTACACAACTACATAATCGTAGAGATAGATAGATTTTTATTTTACCCAGAACAGTTGCAGTATGATCGACGCAATACATACAGTCAAACCTGTATTAGCAGCCACCTTTATAGAGCAGCCACCTGTGTATAAAGGCCACTCTTCATAACCCCTATATGAATAATATGACACTGTCTATATACCGGTGAATCAACCTGGACAGATTGGCCACCTGTCTATAAAGATCAATTTTCCTTAGGTCCTAAAAGGTGACCATTATAGACAGGTTTCACTGTATTCACTCGCCGCGAGAAGTTCGAATTCTGTTAATCGCAACTATTGTTACATCTAGGCGTTTGAGTTTCAGACTTAGGTAACGCTTTAGTCCATGAATCGTAAGGTCCCTTAGTGTTTTGGTTATCGTACTTAAAATCACTGAGTACGTTTTAATTGTGGTCCAGGAATGAGATCGATTGAGATAAAGGTTCCAGCTCGAAATTAAATAGATAAATAAATGTTTTTTAAAAAGAAAATATTTTTTTTCGATAAATAAATATGTTTTTTTTCCTTCCAGTCCTCCTCTCATCTTGACGACGCCATCGATGTCGCTTTAGAAAAGTATTCCAAGTGGCAGAGCAAACGCAGTTCGGTGAAAGGGACACCAATTGGGTCGAGATGAATAACGATCATATTGCTGTCATTCCGTGTGACGTCTTCGTGAGAAAGAGAGCGGTCGCCAGGGAACAAGCAGAAACGCAACGCAGATTGGTTGTTGTGACGTCGTTGACGTCTTAAGCACGGCGTTTTATGTTCAATCGATGGATAATTGCTGTCAGTATGACATTTCCGGCGGACATCGTATAAGCTCTGTATAGGAAGAGACTTGAGACAGGACCTTGTTTTGCCATCCCATTAGTCATCTGGACGTCCTGTGAGAGTGTGCGTCGCTGTGTCGCTGTGACGTCTTGCTTGTAGTACTGTGCTGTTGAATCTGCTTGAATGCCTTTCACAGTCATCCACAGTGCTCGTTGGCGGACAGCTCTCTCACGATACTGCTGGTCGCCGCCGTTGGCGTAATATTAGCGACGGTTTGAAATGAATTGTGACTCTTTTATGTACGTATACGCCTACGGTATATATTTCTAAGAAACGGAATGGCATTCGAATTACCGTCAGAAAGATGGAAATAATTAATTACAATCAAATAGTAGATAGCAAGATAGATTTTGATTAGATAAAGGAAGTTTTTAAAAGTATAAATATTCAATGCTGATCGGGTTTTAAGGGAAATAGAATTATAAGCATTGTGGCTCTAACTGCGAAGGAGGACTTGTCTCGCTGACTTTTACACGGAGGATACTCTAAGGCTTAAGCGTCCATGTGGGGTGAGACTGAACAATAATTTAGAATCAATGCCAATAAGACCATTAATGATTTTGTAGTAAAAGATTAAGTCAGCATGTAGACAGCGTCTTTGAAGACTCAAGGGATAGCAATTGTAGCCGAGAGGGATAATCCATATCTTTATCAACGAGAATGGCTGCGGTGAAACGACGTTGCGTCGATCCAATAAGACGAATTTCCAAGAGTTTGTCTGGATTCCACACTTGACTGGCGTCTTCAACAAGAGGGCGAACTAAGACGGCAAACATGTTTACTTTGAAATCAATTTCACGGCATTTCAACATTTTATTGATCATTGACTCTTGTTGATAAGATACGATTGATCATAACTTGAATTATTGAATATAGAGTTGAGTCTTCGTCGTGTCGCGTCGGGCCGCATTTCATGCAACTTCTTCGCTGGGGCCTTTAGGGACCGCTCATTATTTATGCATAGGGCTGGTACCGAAGAGAAGCGGGGTGGGTCGCTCAAATTTTGGCAACACCGAAGGTTGGGTAATTTGTTTTTGGCTGCCACATTCAAATGATATTTCTTTTCCTTTGCTGATTAATCGATTCCAGTGTCATGTAATCAAATTTGGTATGGTGTCCTGAAACTTATTCTCTGCATATTTGCTCTACAGTACATTGATGAAGTAATGCATTTGTTTTGTATAATATGATGTAATTTTTAGAGGTAATTATTTTTCTTGGTTACCTGAATGTCGGGTAAAACAAAAAGAGTTGAAACTGTTTGCTTCGGTACCAACCCGGGGCATAAATAAGAAGCGGTTCCTTTAGCTCTGGTTGCAGGTGCTATACAGCATATGAATTATGTAAAACATGAAAGGGATTAAAATGCTTGTTGTTTAATATTCAATCGTGTTGGATGGTGACAGAGAAGGATTTGAGGTTTCTTCTGTCAGGCTGCAGCTGGGATAATACGCGTGTAGTTACATTGTATTCGTGTGTTTTTTTATCCTGTTATTTACGATTTGAGAATGGCAAAAAATAGAAGAATGGTGGAAAGAATCATAAGTATCTGCTCCATGAAAAAAGCTTGTAGCAGCTTATTGGATATTGAGATTAAATGATGATGATGATGAAGTTGATCCGCTAAACACCGAATGGAATTATTACGATTTATGGCAAAAATCTGGTTAGATTCTATTTTCTAAAATCACATCAGTCGGATTCAAATGCATAGTTTGTTATGGTTTTGTAGAGCTTGATGGCCTTGCGTCTGTTGGTCCATAGTCAATGCGACTGTTATTGAATTTGAATGCGCTGGTGGGAGAATGCTGAATTAGGCAAAGCCCAAGGAGGATGACAGTAGCTCTACACTGTTCCTTGCTAGCGGGGGTCGCGCCAGAGGCGGGCTATAGACCCCGTCAGCGAAAATTTTGTACTGATTTTAATGTTAACGCATTTTATAGAAATGTACGCTGTTTGGTTAGCTTCCCTCCGTCGGAGAAGCCTTTCCGCCTCGTCTTAAATATTTTGGCGCCACCCCTGCTTGCTTGGAGTTAGTTAGTGGAATCACTAGCCATTCAAAATTCTCTTCTAGTGACTAATTAGTATTGTTAGGATCAGCAAGGTGCGCGTTCCCACAGTCTAAAAAGCGACGAGGACCCTGAAAATAGCGAAAATGAGACAGGGCTTGGGCGTCTGCAAAGTGTGGTCAGTTGTTTATGGTTGTGGGCTACTACCACTGGTGGCTTTTTCGCTGTGGTACCGACCTATCTATGGCCGCTGGCATTTTCGGTGCAAACGCTAAATTTGTGGTTACCTTCCTTCCGCTAATTGATAAATCAATTAATGATGCCAGTGAGTGTCACGTGGTCTGATTCTATTGGTTGACTTCCGCGGGCAGCTGCTTCTTTTGAAAAGGCGTCAGACGATCCATTGTCTGTGCCATTGTTGTTGTCGGCTTTTGTCGTCGTCACGCCATTGCAAGCACATGCACATGTGGGGCTGGTATTTCTTGGCGGAAGAAGAGAAATCAGATCCTGTTCTGTTGTTGATGCTTCGCGGAACGTTTTGGACGGGAATTGTGAGCTGTTTTCGGCTGCCTTTGGCAATGTTAGCGTTCACGTGGCCGTGAGCGTGTGCTGTACGCTGGTCTTCAAAGAGTGATGGCTGTCCTGAACGGAGGAGTTAGAGATCTCCGCCTGTTGCAGCAGCTCAATGCGACAGCCAAGAGGATTCCCGTCAAAGCAAGAATTGTTCTGGCGCTTTCACTGATTGTCGTCGTGTTTGAACTTGTATCGAGCGTTATGGAGGTACACGTAACATACGGCCACAACGACAAGCTGAGCCGGTCGAAGCAAATTTACCTCGCCTTGAGCAGGAAAACTATCGAAGTTCAAATTGAGAAGAATGGGAAAACCCCAACTGATACTTCAGATGGAAAATTGACTGACATTGAAAGTGAAAGCGGAGAGCGCACTGCCGCAGTACTCAGAACAAAACAAAAACAAGCCAAGTCTGAGCATCCGCTTTCTAGCTCACAGTCGACACTGCAGCCGCCAGTATCGTAGGAAGGCACCTTAGCACATAGAAGCAAGGAGAGAGATCGCAAATTGTCTGGAAAGAATTAGCACCGCGCCAGAGGCGAGAGGCGAGAAGCTCTTTGTTCTCCGCATCCTTCCGCCGTAGCACATGCTCTTGATAACTTAACCCCCCATCCTCTTTGTAGTTGTTTACAAATCGGAGGCTGTTGACTTTTGACAAACTTGCTTGTGGCCCAAGCCAAGCCGAGCCCGAAACGGCTCACCGGTGGATTTTGCGAGTTGAGCCGTAATTTTTTAGAAGAATTATGATCGTCATTGTTCGATTTCTAACTGAAACGTGTTGGCCATCTCTGTTTTTGAACATGTGGTAGTTATGTATAGGTCTTATAATTCAATATGAAAGCAATTTTGTAAAATAATCATGATTTCTCAATCAATATGCAACGCACACAACGCAACAGACGCAAGGTGAACTTGCTAGCTGGAATCAAAAGAAGGGCAAGGGAATGATCAAAATCGAACCAGGGGCAAGGGGCTCTATTTCCCTATGAGAGAGGCTTGTTAATTTGTGTTGGTTCGCAACTTAATATGCACTTCTATAAACGTATACGCTTATACATATACATTCCCCTGCAAAAAATTAATTTCCCCAAACAAGCTTGACATTCCTTCTTGGAAGGGCTTTGTCCCCAACTTCCTCATCCCCTGTTTGGGATACAAACCAGGGGAGTGGAATGCAACAACAGACTGCCTGCGTAACTTTTCTTCACGTGAGCACCTCATTCAACATGGCGGAGGCAAGAGAGGAAGACGAGCGTCTTCCAAGGCTGCTTGTTCAGCGACGGGACATCGAGTGCTTACTTCGACCATTCCTGTCCCCAAGAGTTCAGGTTAGTAGATATTATGAATGGCATGCAGAGTCAAAATGAATAACGCCCCATCGTAAACGGCCATGCAAATTAAGGAAGTAGGCCTATAAAACTAAGACCAAAACTAGGCCTACTATCTCCGGCACAAAACAATCGCTCGACGCTCGCTCTGCTAAGTCTGCTTGGCTGCTTTTAAGTACTCTGAGAGGCCGCGATTCAGTGTCGAAGTTTCGGTAAACAACAACAGGCTAGACCTCTTGGTCTACAAAATTACAAGCCTTATACATGGGTAATCGAGGGAAGGAATTATTCAATTTATTAAGTCTTTAGGTGTGTTGTTATAGAGATGAAAGAATGACAATAATGCTGGGGGTAGTTGTGGACGGTTGATCCTCTTTCCTTAATGCACCTGATCAGCAATCAGCCTGTATTCCTTCAGTCCTTCACACTGATTGTGTTGTTAAGAAAAAAATGGCTCAAGAGATGGCTCAGTCACCTGCCTGTCCAGGTGATCAGGCCTAAAGCCTGAATTAGTTTACGAAAGTGGCATATGTGATCTACTCCGGTGGCCACAGGGCGAGGTTGCTGCAAAATAATTGCAACAATGTTGCTGTACAGTGTACACTGCCACTTTACAAGCTCCTCCTTCGTTTTCGTTTTCTGCTTCTTGTTCTTAATTTACAACAAGGCCAATTAACTAGACAACCGATCACCAATCGATCATCAAAGGAATCCCCAAATTGTTTGGCCAAAAGTACACTTACTCAGCATGTCTATCTGGAGTGAGCACCTGCTGTTTTGTTCCAAAGTATGAATTACACAACTCATTAACTGCTCTGGAACTTCTTGTTGCATCGCACTTTTGATGAGAATACGTGTGTGTTATTACAAAATTACACGACTGGTTATTTGTTCGGTCAAATAAGGCATGGGATCGTTTACCGATCAGAACTGATCATGACCGCTTGATCAGCACCAAATGAAACATCTTTTTGATTGATCATTGCAACCCTAATGATCATTAATATCACCTAGTACATTATTGCTGGTCATGGATTGTCTGTATAGATGTTAAAAAAGTTATTAGAACTATGCTTCAACCTTCATGATTTTTTGTTTTCCCATTCAGTGTAACTGCGTTGCGGCTTCCTCCGAGCTGATATGTATTGGATTAAACACAGGAAGCATCCACCTCTTCACACGTGCAGACCTGAAACACTTACGATTTTTCAGCAATGAGGTAAATGCGACACATTTTATATATGTATTTGAGAAATATCAAAATAATACAGGAATAGAAGGTCTGCATAAGGCACACGCAGTTCACACACTACAAGGAAACATCTTAAAACGGTATGTAGGAAAGGTTTAATTCCTAAATCAGTATTTGAGGCTAAGGCCTAGGTCAAATGTCGCGCAGATTTGTGTTCTGCTGCTCGTCCTGTGGCTTGGCTGCTGGATGACAAACATTTCTAGCACGACGAAGCTTCATGTCAAACGTCGAGCCAGGTATCGCGCAGAGCTGCCTTTTCAACCTCACTTTTAGGTTCACAGTATGAGGCGCCGAGTTTTTCGGTGCAAAGTTTACAAGATGGCTTGTGCGAGTGCCACAAAGAGAGAGAGCCCTCCTCCTGAGAACTATGACTGTTGTTTGTTATTGTCACCAATGATGACATCACATTACATCAAGATTTGTCCACGTGCTTTGTGCTGCAATCTCGAAAAATGTTTCCCATCAGAATATTGTGTGGCCATGCCCAGCATCCTAGAAGCAACACCAATTTGAGTCTGAAAACTTGATTTTCCATAAATAGCTTGTCGTAGCTGGAGATGACACTGCTGCAGTCGAGCTGCATGACACATCGAGTCGAGCTGATTTTCAGCATTGTGCTGCGCGAGTGAGTCCAGCCGGTTGCAGTCAAACGTCGCGCTTTACGGTTGTGCTATGCCAAATTTTTGCAGAAAGAGCGATAGGCTTAAGTTCCTGGGTAGCACAAAAAATCTAGCCGGGTTTAGTTAACATTGTACGCGCCCAAGTGTAGAGTCCATAACTGTTTGAAACCTCTTGTAATTTTCATGTTAGTTAATAATAGTTAGCCTCTTGTATATCAGTCCCTATATATATTAAGTCAAGTAATAAGCACTTGATATAAGTCTACGATTACATTTCATGATGGAGAGTCTGAATTAGAGTTACATCTTCTTATAAAATTATTCTACTGTCAAATACGTCTGTTAAATATAAGGTAGTGTAGGCCAATCGTGTTGCTTTCAGCAGTGTTAGCATGAAATTTTAGGTGATGTTTAACATTAAGATTTTGCTGTGTCTGCTGGTAGTCGCATGTTAAGTTGGCCATTTATAACTATTTTGCTTGTCGTTGTCAGAGGTAGGCCAATTAAGATGCAATCATGTTAGATTGGCATTAAGGCTTAATTACACCGCATTCATTTTCAATCCTATGTTTTTTCTTGCATGCTTCCATAATTAATATGATAACGATTTAGTATCATGTCGTTTTGTCGTTTTGTTGTTTTGCCGTGGGCTGATGATGATATATCTGTAGATGTGTGTAACTGTGTATGTATTTAAAATATTTCTGAAAAACGGCATGATGAACAGAACTAGAAACAGGAAGGACGAAATAGGCATATAAAAACAAATAGCCATCTATGGTAGTCCATCAAGACCTGCATTTTGCATTTTATAGGCCATGGCCCACATCTTGAAGTGTTTTTAATCTTCCACTAAATTAAAGCAGATTTAGCATGCTGAATTGTTATGCTATTTACATCATTCTTTTTTATTATTTATATCCTTGTTCCTTGCCACAAACTCAAACATTGTCTTCCTGACCATTGTCATTCGACTCTCTTTTGCTGTTGCTTCGGACTCTAAATCATCACAAGTCTTCAAGATTCCCACTTTTCAAAGAGTTGATATTATATCTTCGGGAGAAGACATTACAGTCAAACCTGAGTGGCCACCTCTATAGAGCAGCCATCTCTATAAAGGCCACTCTTCATAACCCAAAATGACACTTTCTATAGAAATCAACCTGTACAGAAAGGCCACCTGTCTATAAAGGTCAGTTTTCACAGGTGCCAGAGGTGACCATTATAGACAGGTTTCACTGTAGTACCCAAACTTAAATTTAAGATACTGTTTGCATGTATTGGACTTATTAGTCCTACTCGCATTCTGCGGCATACGGCAGTGACCGAGGCTACATATAAATAGCTCAGATCAGCTAGTTATTAATAGTTTTCTTAGACTGTAGTTTAGATTGCAAATTATAATATCAATGGTCTGTCTCTTGCTTGCAGGAATATGGAGTGCAACTACTCAGATTTTCTCCTGATGGCTCTGTCCTGGCTGTCGCTGATTAGTAAGCTCTCAAAGTTTATATGCTTAGAATCTTTGTTAGGCCTATTACAGTCCGACCTGTCGAGCACTCAATGGACCAATGAAATGTGATGCCGTGCTAGCGTTGTTACAGATTCCCATGCTGGCAAATCACAATGCATGTCGCACATCTCCCATTTACCAAGATCCGAAACACCTTCATTTTGGACTAATGAGTTGGATTATCTGATTACAACTGATCACCTTAAGCTTTCAAATCAACATAATTGCTTAATCTGCTTTCTGCACGTCACTCTATTTACAGTGAACTGATTGATGATTTGCTGTCTCAAGTAATCACCTGTATCAAGAGATAGTCTTCAATTAGTCCATTGGTCGGTCACTTGAGACAGGTTTAACTTTACAGTCAAATTATATGCAGTTAATTAATAGGATATTATAGCCAAGTACAACTGTATCTTTTATGTTTATATGTTTTTCGGTGAGCAGTGGTGGAAGTAGCAAACTACAAGTAGTTAGCTACTTGTAGCGAACTACTTTTCTGTGTAGCGAAGTAGTTTTTGACTACATTTTTCAAAAAGTAGTTGCAGCTGTAGCGAACTACTTGTTAACTAAAGAAGTGTAGTATTTAGCGAACTACTATTTGATTTAGGATAATCACTTTAGCTACTTTTTCCACATCCATTTGCATCTGGATTTTGAAAATTCCGAGACGGTAGCACAGTGTTTCCTGAAAACGGCTTGATAGTTGACATGAGAATGCCCACTAAAACTATAGATTTGACTTAAAAGTAGTATGATAATTCCAATAATTGAAGTCTTGCTCGCATAACAAGTTGTATATGTTTGTGAATAATGATGAAAATCCAAAATTCTTGTTTCTGATTGACAATTTAAGAAAATGAAAGTAGTCAGTAGCAAAGTAGTTAGCTACTTTTTGGGAGAAGTAGCGAGTAGTTGTAGCTAACTACTTTATTTATCCTGTAGTTGTAGTTGTAGCGAACTACATTTTTAGAGAGTAGTTGTAATTGTAGCGAACTACAAAATTAAAGTGGTCAATCCACCACTTTCGGTGAGCATAGCTGGTTTCTAAAAATATTTAAGATTATTTGAATATGACACTTGGCAAAATCCAAGTTACCAAATTCAAGTGTAGACTTAGGTGTCCTTGTTTGAATGTTGGTCGCACTGATGGTATCATTGATGGTCTTTTGAACAGCAGAGGAAATATATCATGCTGGGAGATCGAGGAGGACAGACCACCTGTTAAGGTGAGTGTACAGTAGGGTGGTTCAAAAAAAGTCGACTTTCAAAATTTTACCGGGATCAACGCAAAAAAGTTGTGAAATAGGGTAAAAACGTTGCATGCAAAAGGAAAATCAATTCGAAGCAC
>OFHS01005793.1:0-11134 GCA_900245855.1 Calvadosia cruxmelitensis | reverse complement strand
AATTTTTTCGCCTTCGGCGAAGGGACCGGGAGCATGACCGCTTCAAATACTCTGGCTACGCCACTGAGTATAGAGCCTAATGAAGTTCGACGACATTTTTTTTACCACGGTGTAATCAGAGTGTGAAACTGTTTGCCGGAGGAAGTGATTGACTCTCAAAGCATTTGTGCATTTGGGACAGCTCTGAGTGACACTGATTTTAGCCAATATCTGAACTGTTAGCTATACTTTATTGTGAATCGTGTTACTTATTACCCTGTTTGCCCATGTAACACAAGTGCTATTGTTATAGCCTGCTCTACATGTGAATTATTTGCGTGATGAATTTCAATTAAAGACATATACATACATACATACATACATACATACAAATGGTCACCATGTGCTTAGTTGTGATAATTTTAATGGGTAATTTGCAGATATTTGTAATTGTACATAATTTCATGATAATTATGATCATTTTTGTTGTACATTATTTATCGACATACTCAATTTAATAAAGGTATCACACTTCAAAAAGGAAAAAGAGTAAGTCAATGTTTGCACGTCAAACACAAGATCAAAATTATTCAAAAATAGTGAAATACATTCTGTACAGTAACAGGGATAGTTCGGCTGAAGTGAGGACTTAGGACATGGAATGTGGATGTCTGAATTGACGTTATTATGGTGGCCCACAACTGCCACGACATCAATTTCAGGAAACACCGCGCAACATTTCGCACGGCAGCGATTTATCGAAACATTGCAACAACAGTGTGCGGAAACGCAGAGAAACATTTCGCATGGCAACATTTTGTTGAAACACTGCAATGAACAGTTTGTGGAAACACATCGCAACATTAAGCTGCCGACGGAATTTATTCAGAAATCTGATCCGACTACATAAGTCAATAGTTACTGTATGCTACATTGTATCTTCAAAATTGCAAAGTTGAAGGTGTGGTCTTACACTAGGGATACGTGGTAGCCGTCCTCTAGCATCTAGCTCTTCCCAAAACTGGCAAATATATATAGCTCTGTAGAAACGTACACTACAGAATAATAGATTAGCATAATCAAACACATAATTAATTATAATTTATAAGACACCACATTAGCCAGTCACAAAGGAGATGATTATGCGCCACTCTGCACATGTAGTGACGGTGCGGTCAAGCCCAGGAATCCATCCGATAAGCTAGCTGCATTGTACGTGGTGCAGACAGCTGGAGTTAACTGAGTATCTCAATGCATTCCAAATGTATTCATTTATACGATTGTCGATTTACACTGTCATGTAGTGTAAAGTGTGTAATTTAATTCGACAAAGAAATCAACAAAGTATGAAATCTGTTAGTTAGACTTTTCTATTGTTCTCATACATCGGTGACTTTTCACTAACCATATACAAAGAACATCAACATCTGAAGACTTAAGGATATTATCAGCTCGAATTTACAGATTAATGAAAACGAATTGATGGTCAGCTAAAATTCACTGGTTCTTACAACACAAATTGAAAAAACCCATAAAAAACAGAATGTCAGTCTCACGAATATTTTTTGCAAGAACTAAATACAGCATACATGATAAAAACAGCCATGTATGGCCATCATCACATCACAAATGAATTTGCAGTAAATAAAATGGCCAAATTACATTCCAAATCATTGTAGTGCATGATCTAAAACCTATAAACAATCATAATATAAAAACCTAATTGTTCATTACTAAAAGACAAAGTCATCAGGAGCATTCATAGAGATGAAGACTAAAACGCTCTATCGGTCACAGTAAATGGAATTAAATACATATAAATAATTATTGTATCCATGAGGTCGGCTGTTAAATGTGATATCATTTTTAGAAATAACTTTCAACAACAAGGCGATACATCCAAAATGCCAACATCAAAGACGAAATCTGTAAACAGAAAATAAAAGATGACTTAGAACTAGCAGGTCCTCACAGGACGAGAAATTATACGAGAAAGAACATGCACGGTAGTACCAGCACTACCAGTCAAGCTTTTAAAGTCCATAATATATGTCTACATCAAGGGTCTCTAAGTTAAAAGTCAACAAGGCACAAAGCACTGTTCCTAAGGGGGTCTATTGTAGATGGTTAATTATTTCGAAACTTACCACAGTCCACAGCTCCGCTAAAATACTAATTACTTTACTCATCAAGATCGATTTTTCATGCTCACACCCAGCAAAATGGGATGCAAGAATTCAGTGGAAAGCTGGAAGGGATTCTACTTTGCACAATCTAAATACAGTATTATACATTTGAATACTGAAACCTGTCATCGATAAGGGCCTATACCATTAAATGGAAGGCCTAAAACAGTAGGTACTGGATAAAACGGCCTTGTTTACAATTTTCATTTTTCAGGTATTCTCATTTACTTTCACATTAATTGCGAGCTGAGAAGATTTTTTACAGCTTCGAGCATCAGTTTTTAGTATAGGCCTACAGTAGTAGCCAGCAGTCCAAAATTTCAAGCCGTCAAGCTTTGCTGCTCCCTGTAATAAATGTCTCTGAATTCGTATTCGCACTGAATTCCTTTAAGTTCGTATTGAAAAATATCAACAGGTGAGTTGCAACGTATGTGACAATATGAGCCAATGATCTACAAAGTATTAATTTTGCCGTACCTGAACGCAGCCAACAGCAATGCCGACAATACCCATGATGAAGAGGTGATTGTAGATGTAACGCTCCAGTTTGCTGAAGCACCCAAGTGACTGCAACACAACCACATACAGTGTTATTACACCAAATAGTTGAAGTGTCTTTCTGACCAAATTTGATATTTCAGATTTGGGTAGAGATAGATGAGAAAAAACAACTGGTAAAAAGAGTGTCTTTATTGGGACATAGGATATTCTTTCAGACAATGATAATGATCAAAATATGAAATTTCCAGTGACATGCATCAACTAAATTAGGCCACCAAACTATATCTGTTATTATTAATTTATCATGCATCGATTTTCAATGGGTAGAATCATCTTCACACAGTCTCTAAAAGCATTTACGAAAACGTAATAAATTTCCTCCATCTATAAACTGTTCATTGGTACGAAACAGAAAGGAATGCAATAGTGAGTTTTCACAGTCAAAAACGAGCAACCCATGGTTGCCGAGTAACTGAAGAAGGGCCCAATACCATCATGTCAGTATCAAACATGTCTTCATCTTCAACCTGATTGTGGCAAGAGGGATTCAATATGAAAAGTGAGCACTTATATGCCACATTGCTCGTCATAAGAGCAGAATCCAGGATCATGTTGCAAGGGCTTATTGCAGTACGCCTATATTATCATAATTACAGTATACATTTATACAACCTGAATTTTACACATTACACATGCAACTGCTTTCACACATGCGACTGACCAATTCCCAGATTTCTGCAGTTCAGCCCAATTCCAAGTTTATGCGTATTGTACAGTGACATTTATTACAGTCGAACCTGTATTAGTGGCCACTTCTATAGAGCAGCCACCTGCGCATAAAGGCCACTCTTCATAACTCCAAAATGACACTGACAAAGGCCACCTGTCTATAAAGGTCATTTTCCTTGGGTCCCAAAGGTGACCATTATAGACAGGTTTCACTGTACTGCTTATGGTGTATATAATATATTACATACCAATAAATCATTCCTCCAAATATTCGAAGGATGAACTCTTTTCCCACAGCCTGACGATGGGGATATGCAGCAAGAATCTGGAACCATGGCTTCACCGCTGATATTCAACTTCTTCCATTGTGATTTTTGCCAGCTTGTGTAATCAACATCTCCACAACATTCATACTGAAACAAATATACAAAAGAAGTTAGAAAACTGAATCAAAAGTGCATTTAAAGTTAACATTTATAGTGCTTGTGACATTTAAACTTATGATATTTAACAATTAATAGATAAGATCAAAAGAAAACATTCTTCAAAGATAATTTTAAATTTGAGAAAATATAATTGACTCCAAGGTTAATTATTGATCATTATAAAACTTAGAAAAAAGGTCCACAGTTGAATCCAGCTAATAATTAAGTTAATGTCAGTAATAATTATTACCCATTAACATTATTGGTAATTATAATAATAATAATATTATTGGACTATTGGTAATTATTATTCATCTATTAATTAAGGTATAAGGCTGTAGGCTCAGGCACTTGTAATGGCTGTTGGGGCTTGTGTAGGAAGAATCCCCCTTAGGGGTCTAGGGGTTTATCCTCCTGGGAATGTTGTTGATGTACATTTGTCATATCAATACTGTAAAACCACGGTTATTTTTTGAAGAGATATCTGGCTATCCGAATTACAACATGAAGTGGAATACAATACAGTTTAACAAGAAAGTTCAACTTAATTCCTAGAACTGTCTAAAAGCAAATCACTTCAGAAAATAAAAATCGATGCTGGTAAATCATCGATCAATTAAGTCAAAACAGACATACACTTTTCTGGAGCCTGTCAAGTGCATCCGTTTTTGTCTCTTGTCCATCGAGTCCGTATTGGGTGGCAATGGTTACATCAATACTCCTGCTCAGTTCATTAGTAACCTGATAAAAAGCCAACAACATGCACACTTTCAGTGACTTCACAACTATATTATAAACTACAACCAACAAGTAGCTACAATACAGTACCTTCAATGTTCATGTAACAGGAAGCACAACTATGCCTAGTCATATATGTGCTTTGTGAAGTTACGTACCGGTAGTCTTGTGATCAATGTAGCCTGTGCTTCATGTGAAAATTGTTAGTTAATTGTGGACTGTGGACAGGTCTACCTTTGTCCAGCCCCCACAACATGTTATCAAGCAGTCTTGCTGATGCTCCTTTTTCGAGCTGACATATTCTGAGAGCTTCTGTTTTTCGACTAAAATCAGGTGTCACATGTTCAATAGCAGTACAGTACTTAACAAGTGGAACATGTGAAACATTCCATATTGAAGTAAACATGGCTTATAAACAAATGGGATATGTACAGTCAAACTCGGATATTATGACTCATATCATATCGCATAATATTCCTATCTGTTGGATACTATTTCCCATACTGGTTTTGCTAATTGGTTGCACTTAAATGTCCCAAATGGCTTAATATTCCACATTCTAGTTGCACCTGCATAAATATTATGTTTGTCAACTTCAATGATAGTTCTTAACTTTCAAAAATGTGCATTGCAGTTTAAAATCATGCGCTTGACGTGCATTACGGCTGAGCTTCGTCAATAACCCTAAGGCTTAAGGGAGTAAAGATGTTAGCTTCTTGATCACCCTAAAAGGCAAAGAGGTGATCAATCCTGCCTTTTATAACTAGCTATCTGCTTTTCTCCTCTACATGGGAACTTGTTCAGTAACAAATGCACAACACTACAAGGCGTCTCTTAGCCAGAAATAGATAGATGCTGTACAATGAATGGTTAGTAACTTACACTGCTCCTGTAAATGTAGGCCAAAATGCCAGGAATGATTTCCATGAAGAACACGATGGCCATCATAAGCAAAAACTGAAAAAGTATTTAAACATTGTTTAATTGTTGACAAATGAGTTTCAAATAATTTAAAAAGTGACAAATGCACACTTATTTTAGCAGCCCTTATTAACTTGATATTATAGTACAATTGAGTACTGAAATAGCCATTTAATTAATAAAACATATTATAATGTACCTGCGTTGGCATAAATTCTACAAAGAGACTTTGCAAATATGGGCAAAATTACAAACCTAATAACCTACACAGAGTCACTAATTTGGCACCAGTAAGCATAATTATCTAGGCTTAAAGTAGGCCAACTCAGCGCTCTTCAAGATTTTTTTTGGGGATTTAACCTAAAAACTGAAGTCAACAAATAAGAATGTAGGCCTAGCTAATATCATGTAATATGTAAACAATAGGCATATTATTCTTTCATTGACAGAGTTACTTTCCTTATTAACGTTTCGTCAAGCTTGATGAACAACTTTCCCACTTTCTATTGTTTTGAATTTTAGTATATTTTCAGTTCGGGGAGCCAGAGACATCCAAGATCAGGAATAACCTATTGCCTTGGTTTACATTATTTAACAAGAAATATGGCATTAGAAGAAACATATGGCAGGACTTTCACAATATTGTAAAATTCAGTTGTAGACACAACCATTGTCAGCATCTCATACCCAATCATAGTGTATGTAAAAGTCGATCACATCTATAAGCAGACCCTTAGTTTTTCCTCTAAATCTGTCTCTTTAGTATCTTCAATGCACCTCAAAGCAGCAATCGTGTATAAGCCGAGATAAAGTTTTGAGATAAATGAGTTGGTGCTAGAACGTCAGCTTATACACGGTAAAATAAAATTTGAGAATTACATTCAAGAAATGATAAATTATCCCTTAGATAATGTTGCTTTGCTCGGTTGCTGTCAACGCAAGACAAACACTCACCCCAAGGATCATGAATCTGCTTTCTCGGAATGCTCCAACCATGCCAAAAATACAGACAAACATAGCAAATAATCCAGATGCTACCATCATTCCCGCAGTCGCAATGTACGTCACACTTCCAAGCAATGCCTCGTAGTCATTTTTAGCAACTAATGTCCAGACGCCAACTCCAAATACGCCAGCAGCAGTCAACTGTGGATGTAAGATAATATTTATACCCGTTAAAAGGCAATCCAGCAGGAAAAGCTATGTATACAGCTGAAAAATCACATTTTCACCAACACTTTTCTGCTAAACATTGCATTATGTGGATGGCTACACGGTCGAAGTCTACATTACAATAAAAATAATACAATGCCTGGGAACTTCATGGGTCTACTTGTAAGCTCTTAGGCTCAGTTTAAACGCCGCTCTATCGTCGCTTCGAATTAAATTGATGGGCCAAAATTTTTCTAAGACCCAAGTTTTGGCGACGTTAGAGCGGCGTTTAAAGTGACAGTCGCTTTTAATTATTCGCGGCAACGCTAGATCACCTGCCCCTGTCGCTTGGAGCGACTGGCTTTAAACGTCGCCATGAGGTCGTGTCGAATTTAATGCAAATGAGGAACAATCTTCGGATTCTGGAGGAATTTATGGTAATTTCAGATTAAACGCGTCATTGTTATTGTTATGCTAATGATATTTCTGTAACTCGATGTGATCTTGGTGTGATCTTCGTGGATTGCTGCAACGGTTTTGAGGAGAAGGGAACAAAACGGCGTTTCAGATCCAATTGACAAGGAAAACTTGGAAAGAAGAGCTTATTGAAGAGAAGCGGAGTGGTTTTGCTTACACAGTTGCAAAGCTTGAATGAAAACATCTTGCTGTCGCCGGTTTTATCAAAATAATGAGCGTTGCTATTGTTTGTTGACAAACACAACGTTGTTGATAATCCCTCACCATCTTGGAGGCCTCTGGAATGGTGCAATATTCCAAGAAGGCAAGAACACTGGCCAAATTTAACTTTTTTCATGCTCCAACTACCACAACAAACAATTGCTGCGCCTTCCGTGCTCTGGAAAAGGAGACTGGGAATTAAATGCGACTCATTAAAAGCGACGTTTAAAGTGAGCAACTACTCACGGCGGCAAAACTGCCGCGGAAAATTCAATTTAATTCGACGCGACGATAGAGCGACGTTTAAACTGAGCCTTACTTTATGTGTAATAGTCAAGACAAATTCGTTAGATTAGCATATTGCTGTGTAGTTGCAACTTAAATGATTGCTCATCATAACCTGACTCAGCTGACTGTGTTACCAGAATCAATTCAATAAAGCTTTTGCGGCAGGGGAAGGGTTCAGGGGGAGGGGGGGGGAGAGAAATCCGCAACCAAAACATGTCAGAGAACAACGTGCCTCAAGCAGCCGGCGGAAAACAACAATTTCGCTTCAAAAGCAGTTGGCCCTGAACATTGTGCTTTGTTTACATAGTAGGCATTGCAGAGAACATGTTTGTGATGGCCATTGGGGATGAGCAATCTCGGTTGTTCCCTCAATATCAGGTTGAGCCGTTGAGGTATGAGGGGAAATTCTCCAGATCAACTGAAACTGCAGCAAACACAACATAAACAGATCCGCTGTGACGCAAACATAATTTCAATTTGGCTTCCTTTGATGTCGTGCATCTTTCTAGGCTATATGCTTGGGTGCAATTATGTTTTGAAGGTCTATGCCAGAAGAGCTATCGCGTTCACAACGAGAACAAGATTTATGCGTTGGCTTTGAGTCAAATTTATGAACTGTCATTCGAAATGTGTGAAAGTTTGAAACTGATGCTGAAATACACAAGGCCATGCCAACAGACAGAGAGGTCTGAAGCTACAACAAATCCAAAACAAATCCATAAAAACAAAGGTCTAAATGTCGTTTTTTTCTTAGGAAAAACAAAAAGCAGTCAACCTGTCAGCTCGTCATCGGGAATCGTGATGACAAGAGGATGAAGACACGGACGCTGAATCACCGCGACGATATTTACAAAGTTCGAGCCGTCGTTGTTGACTTGCTTGATGCTACACAAGCAACTCAGAAAATGCAACAGACTAGGGTAAAAAGGCTAACGAAACAGTTTCTATGAAGTGAAACAGTTGTTGCTGTTTGAAAGAAGACAAGCCATGGTTGTTTGAAAGAAACAAGCCTCAGGACTAAAGCGGCCAGAATGTTTTGATAAGTCGTTCCGATAATTACAAGCAAGCGGCCGGCAAACGACATAAACACCGCAAAAATTAGCAGATGCACCACGAAATTAGAAAAATCAATAACGTCAGAAAAAGAATATTGGATTCCTACCCAAAGCAGCGCCACACAAACAAGAAAGCACGTCTTGACACAACTCAGCGTGACACATGGTCGCTTGCCCATGGTTGATAAAGCTGCAAATCAGGATAAATCCAGCCAGAATATGAGAAGTCACGAAGGAGACTACACAAAGTCTGTCGGCGATCCCTTACGGTCGATGTTTAGCTAGCATGGACTCGACAACAGATGTACGATCGCCTGCCAGCAACCACTCCACACCCGTCCACACCAAACACCACAGAGTGATCGCAAAGACACTACTCAATGGTTTCAATGGGCTCGTGACAGTGCAATCGGAAGGCGAGGCCGTCAACCAATCAGTTGACAGCTAGCGATGGAATGTCAAAACTTGAGAAAAACCAAAAAATTGCACTACCGGCCGGGAAGGAAATCGATTGAAACATTTTAATCACGATTCAAACTTCGTTATTTTCATTGATTGTATTGCCCCGGAAAATTGACTACATTTTATGCTGTACTGTATTTATATCGCAGACAGATGTGGGATAAAAATTCGTGAGATTTTTTATAAAGATTTATATTTTTTGAGCATTTTTACATTTATGTTGACTATAAACCAATTTTCTAATAACTGTAATCCTGAGCAAAGTAGTGGCTCTGCGCATTGCTTCGTATTAAAATATCCTCTGACAGTAGCGATTGCTAATTTTCTTCTAGAGTTTGGAGTTTAACCTCAATTAACTTATGTCTCTCTAAATATCCTGCTCTAAACGTTTCAACTCATCATTCATCATCATCATGTTATTGTTGTTCTTAGCCTCATCATCATCATCATCATCGACGCAGTCGACCTCCAGAGGCAGAGAGGGTGGTCGCGCGTTGTACCATGTCTCTCCAATGCTGACGACTACAGTGATTTATAAGTCGTCTTTCCAAATTTTACGATAAATAAGAATAATGAAATGCCTTGGCACGGAAGTTTGAGCATTACAAGTTTACAACCATAGTTACTATGTTACAACGCAAGATAGAGTGGAAAACAGGGGCAAACCAAGGGGCAAACCACGTATGGCACGTATGGGTCATTTGTAAGGGAAAATCAAACGGAAACCACACAAAATGACGCTCTGCCATTGGCTCTTCCCAAACTCCTCAAATTTGGCCTCTCGCGCGACTCAGAATGGCGGATACGTTCAAATGGTCAACAAACTACGCAGATTTGCTTATTCTTTGCTTCTCAAAGCATGCTCAAAGGCAGCACTTGCTGACGAACATGAAATAATCTAGAGATAACGATATACTAGAGAAATTCGCATGAATGCCGGCGGTGAAAGGGGAAGGATTGTGACGTCTGTCCGTCTTCATTGTGAGTATGTATGCAGAAAGTAGACGACGAATAATTATGCTTGCAAAATAAACGCTCATCCCTTTACTGTTTCTTATTAGGCATTTAGGCCATTGGGTTCAGGGGCGGATCCAGAAAATAAATTACCTTAGTCTCAAAATCTGGAACTAGAACCACGCCCACTTTCGGGGGAGAAACCCAGACCACGCCCACTAATTTAGGGGATATGTTGTACATTACAAAACAATTATTTCTGTCATTAATAGAAGTAAATATAGCAGAAAAGATGCACAACAAAGCAAGACAACAATTTGTGCTGTAATTGCAACCAAAATTGAGACACAAACATTGCCAAGAGCAGCTTCCCATGAGTCGTTGTTCTGGCGCAAGGACAGAAACGATCTTGACATGCCGCTCAGACACTGCAAGTGACAAATGCGAGAGAGAAAACATTAGTCCAACCGAATAATATTGATTCTTCCTATTCCTAATAACAAATCAATAAGGAGAACTAAGATTGCTGGAACATGATGGCAAACGTAAAATCGTAAATTCAAATTCGAACATACTGTTGTGTTTATATCATGCTATTTCAAGAATCAGGATGATACAACAAGTGATGTTTTTCTGTTAATGAAAACATTTTTCAGGAGTAAATCAGATCAAGAAAATCAGGATAAGTGAATCTTTGCTAGTGTAAAGTGTCGCAATCATGTATGTTGTAATAAGTGTTGTAATCCTGTATGTTGAGGTCGCGTGTCCTGTATAGTTAGAGAGTTAGATTGTGGAATCCCGTACGTGAGTCGTGTCGTTTCTCACTCTTGGTATCTTTACATTTTGGTGCCGTGACCACGATACGAATAGTAAACATGGCCTACAAGAAGTCGATTGCCCTACCGGAGTGTTTTGGAGACGAAGATTTTGACCTGTGGAACAGGAAGTTTGAAGTTTGTGCGGTGGCTAACGAGTGGACCGACATCGATAAATTAAAACGACTGCCAACATTGCTCACCGGCCGAGCTTTTATTATTTTTGAGCGTCTGCCATCGACAGAGAAGGC
>OFHS01005791.1:0-11144 GCA_900245855.1 Calvadosia cruxmelitensis | reverse complement strand
CGAGATTCTCCCAACTCAATCAGAACTTCTGATCATCCTCACCCAAAGATGGATGAAAATCACACGCAGGACTATAGAGATTTGTAGAGTCGTGCCTGCTCCTTGCTTCTATTATATGACTGCTGACGTCTCAAAGAAGTTAAAAAGGACCAGTAGTACATCGAGCAATTTGTTCGACATCTTGAGTAGAATATTGTTATCGAGACAGTAAAGTTAGACACAGCAATATTTATGGTTTTGGATTTAGTTTGTCCATTTCATGTCTCACAAAGATGAATGCCATTATTTTATGAAATAAGGTCGGACGTAACTTTAAACGGCACGTGTATACGTTATTATAAGCCATTGATTATCTTGGTATTTTTGAAATGTTCGAAAAAGCTAACATTAGTAATTGTATGTGATATGTGTGGGCTCTATATGGCACGATTGACGAAACGGCTCCAAATTTATACACTGAACTTTGATGTGCAGTCGATGTGCTGCTTTGGTGGAAATTATTAAGTACTTCGAGGGCATTTACAGACCCACAGACAGACAGACAGACAGACAACATAGCGCGTTTAGTATTATGGGATGACCGCTTCAGACAGCAATTGAGAAGTCTTCCTGAAGCAAAAATGGGCAATAATAATGCTAGCTGAATCGATTGACTAGAAAAGAGCTGTTCTGCGGAGCAAACAAGTGAAATCTGATGGGTTGGGATAACAGAGCATTTGAAGGGAAAACTAACGATAACTTTGTGACAATTTGATTTTTAGAGCAAAAATATTTTTGTGGATTTCATAGGTTTGAACTATGAATAATCTAGTTCTGTAGATGTCGTTTTGAAATTATTTCTCCAACTTCAAGTGCCACAATTGCTTATCTAACATACCTTGTTTATCAACTTTTCATTTTGTGAAGGTGTCGGACTAGTTCTATTTATTGACTCACTTTCTTACAATACGTAAACGGGAACAAACTATCACACAGGCAGACAGACGGACGGATAGAGCAAGCGTCACTCTGCATTAACCATCCATCCGCCACCTTATACAACAGACATATAGACAAGTAATTCTTCTCTTTTATTTCTGCTAACTAAATACTTCCATCTTGATCTACAGTCAAACCTGTATTAGCAGCCACCTCTGTAGATCAGCCACCTGTCTATAAAGGTCATTCTTCATAACCCCCAAAAGACACTTTCTATAGAAATCAACCTGGACAGAAAGGCCACATGTTTATAAAGGTCATTTTCATCAGATCGCAAAGGTGACCATTATAGACAGGTTTCACTGTACACTGAATTTTGTTTCTTTCCTGAAACGAATTGGCTGCATTTCCACGGCAACAGCATTTCACTCGTCTTCAATTAATCACGTGATTGTTTCGCGAGACTGAGGCCGTATCATGGCTGCTCAAATTCGAGAGACCGAGCTCGTACAGCATTTAGCAAGATCAGATCTTTCAAGTGGAGAAAGTTGATGGGCAAAATCACAAAGAAAACAAACTGGAGAATCGCTCTCGCCAGTAGTGTCTCTATAAAATGAGGATGCTGGATCGTTGAATTAACATGTACCTTGCGTTACTCGTTGGTTTTGTTAGCGGGATAATTGTTGTTGTAGTATTACAATTTCTTGCGGTATGGCAATGGTTTCGCTCAAAGCCGATCCAGAGTCCAACGCTCTTCCCAGAACGCTCGAAGCCTTGTCATCCAAAGGTGGGATGCTGTTACGGATATATTTCAACTATTTGATTGGTTTAATTTGTTTGTTTTACAAATTTGGAATTGTTTTTCGTGATCTCTCAATCTCTCATCTCCGGCTTTGGGAGAGTTTATGAGAGATGAGACAAGACAACTTAGAAATGTAGGGGGCCTACGTTGTGTGGTCATCAAAGATAGATAAGTACTTTGGTGTTCAACATTAAATTGTAGTGCAGACACCTGGGTAGATTCAACGTTTTACAATGAACTGATCCAATGATCCCAGCATAAGCCTAAGACTCGATGAAAAATCTTTTATACTTCTAAATCTTTTATACTTTTAATCTATTTCACTTTTTTACTTAGTTATTTCTGTGTCCCACCAGAAAAGTAGATTTTTTTGAGACTGAAATGATTTATTACATGCCTTGAATGCAAGCAAAGGGATTTTGTAGTAAATAAACATGAGACATGATCATTTTGTTATAAATGCATGACCACACATGGTCAGCAGGAGCTGTATCTATCGTCCAATGCTGTGAAAGACGTGCTGCCCATGACTGTAGCTATATTGGTATAACTATTATTGCACAAAATGTTTTTTATGCTGTTGATGTCATTGTAAAATTACTTCACTTTTCTCTGAAAAGTATTCTCAAACAGCCTTACTTTTCTACTTTACTTAACCCGTTGAGTCCCTCATTGTTTTGCGGCTTTTGTTAGCCTCGTCCCATTTTTTTAAAGCATTTTGTGACTTTCCACTAAAACTGCTCTAAAATGCTGAATATGAAAGCGATTGAAATAATTCCTTTTGCATATTAACGCCTTGTTCTATGGCAGCATCCACAAACTAATCCGCTTGATCGTCAACATTCTGTTCATCCTTGCTTTCACTTTCGACTTCGGAGGGCTCTTCTGAATCAGAATCATGTCAAATCTCCGAGATTTCTTTCCATGCATTTTCAAAAACACTCAAACAGTTGATGCCATATCTTCGAGAGTATCCAGAAACACCTGAAGTAGAGAGAGAAGACGTTGCTTGCGTGTAAACATAACATTTTCTCCTTCGACGCCGCCATATCGAAGCACCCTCATCAGCTGAGTGAAAACCGTTCAACGGGGAAAATAATATTTCAGGCCGCAGTTCAACACCAATATGTAAACAAACCGTGTTTTGTGAGGGCTATTGTGTCTAGAACAATTGAGAAGTGTTTAGAACAACAGAAACCTAGCATGAGACAAGATATCAGCGCATTTTCATTGGTCAATAGGGATACGGAATAGACCGTATCCGGGACCGAGGCTAAGTGAAACTGGCTATGGGATAAACCGTATCCGGGGCCCAACGGGTTAAGTAAAATATGTGACCTCTGCTGTCAGAATCGGACTTTGTGAGGTGATTTTCCAAAATGACTTTTCCATATCAGCAGATGCACAATTTTCCCAGCTTTCTAATGGTTTAATTCATTTTCCAATCTGATGAGTATATCTAATTTTATAAACAATATCGCATACCTTCTTTCTTTTGAAATCGAAAACTCAACGTCAGAGAAAAGGATCGTTGAAGTTGAGAAAACAAATCGGAACAGTTTCACTTAGCAACGGGGTGTTTCTGGGCTTGTTTTCCAGTGAAATTTGAATAACTATAGAATCAAGCATTGCAATCCAATCTATATTCATCTGAGGAAAAATTCAGCAACCTTCTGACCTTCTTGGGGAGACTGAGCAACACAAAGAAATGCCGTAAATGATATCAAATTTGCTCTTATGCAAGTATTGTTTTTCAAACACAGAGAAATCTCTACAACAAGTCAAAGTTACCAGAAAAGATAAATTGTAGTTCTATATAGCATAATTGAAATTTTGTTCTCCAATTTCTCTGTGCAATTCACAGCAACGTGAGGCACCCAGGCCAAGCAAAATAATCGTTCCGTGGTCAGAAAAGGAGCATTGCCGTGTTGAATTTGGACTTCCTGAAAAATGTCAACAAACACGATGATTGAAAAACAAGCTGTAGTTCTGAGAAAATGAGACATTTAGCTTTTTTTTCAAAGTCGATAAACTCAATCCAAAAGCAGATCATACAGAACAACAATTTGCCACTGCAGTAGCAGTAGCTCGTGTACTTACCCCAGTTTAAAGGAAGAATACGTTATCGAGAGGTTCCTGTTGGCGCTGCAACCCTTTATAGTGAATCTGACTCTCTTCAGGGCCAGACACAGTCTAAAATTTTGATGGGTGCAAGAAACGAAGCAAGACACTGGGATGTCTAGAGGGTTCTTGGTTGTGATTTCCCATAATTGTTTGAAATCTAGAGTCCCCACTTAGTAATACAGGTGTAGGCGTGATTACAGCCGCTTGTTTGATGCTTGGGTGATAAGAATGATAAAAACATTTCGATATGAAAAGGAGAGAAAAAGTTAAAATCTTTGTATTGTTTTGAGAGCAAGATAAAAAAATATGTAAGAAATTTTGAAGCTGCAATCATCCTTCTGCCCTCTTTGATGTCCGCCCCTGTACTCTTTTCTACCAGAGTTGTTTCTCGTATTTATTATTATTAGGCAAAATTTATAAGAGTTTTCTTTTTCTAGCTACTGGCCGATTACTGTGAGACGGAAGGAGCAACTGAAAGTGAGACATGCATGTTTTTGAATTTGATCATTGCTTTCATGTGGCGAGAATGGAGAGATACACCGCAAGTACGAAATTACTTTGTCAAGAAAATGAATGTCGAATTTGAAGAGATGTTACTTCATAAAGCTTCTGGAAAACTGATGCATCAAATTACAATCAGTGACTTCTGCCTTGGAGATTCACTTCCTGTCATTCAAAGTAAGCTAGAATTTGTTGATATTCAATTAATGAATCAATCAATCAAGCAAGCAATATCAAAAATGTAGCTGAATTAATTACCTAACTTTGTATAAACTATAATGTTGTTGCAAGTACTGTATGTAGCAATAATAGAAAGTTTACCTCGCATTGAGATGGAAATATATAATCATCGATTAATCAATCAATCAAGCACGCAATCAAGCAATCAAGCGATTCATCAATCAATCAATCAATCAATCAATCAATTGAGCGATTAATCAATCAATCAAGCGATTCATCAACCAATCAATCAATCAATCAATCGATTCATCAATCAATCAATCAATTGAGCACTTAATCAATCTATCAAGCGATTCATCAATCAATCTATTAATCAAGTGATTCATCAATCAATGAAGCGATTAATCAATCAAGCAATCAAGCATTTAATCAATCAATGAAGCGATTCATCGATAAATCAATTAATCAAGCATTTAATCAATCAATCAATCAAGCGATTAATCTATCAATCAATTAATCAAGCATTTAATCAATCAAATCAAGTGATTAATCGATCAATCGATCAATTAATCAAGGGTAATAGATTGTTGATACATTGTAACCCTGTTGATACCTCAGTATCAATGGTCAGTAGCACTCGTCATCATCATCATTATCATATTAATTATCATTCACATATTTTATGCACATACGCAATAAGCTACAATAGCTTTTTGCATGGTGATGAGTTCACAATTCACAAAGAAATGTATTGAGAGAGTTAAGTCATAAAATTTGTATGTCATTAATATACAGTGAACACTGTCTGTAACGGTCACATCTGGGACCTGTGGAATATGACCTTTATAGACAGGTGGCCTTTCTTTCCAGGTTGATTTCTATAGAAAGTGTAATTTTGGGGTAATGAAGAGTGGCCTTTATACACACTATACAGGTGGCTGCTCTATAGAGGTGGCCGCTAATACAGGTTTGACTGTAGTTACAACAACCAATTCGGAAGACTTGTTCACTTTCTAATCCAAGACTTTGACATTAATGGGCATAGCATTCGAATGTGTGACACTAGCAACCTGGGAATGAGAGTGACATACGCAAAATCACAACAACAGTTTGGTAAACCCTCTTTCAATTTCCTGTGCTGACAAGTGACAACTCAAGACTCTAATTCCCAAGAGAATGAAATTGATCCTTTCCAGCCATTTGAGCGCAACGGTTTGCAAAGGCAAGTACAGAAAATTTGAAGTGCCCATTTCACAGTGATAATTTGCAGAGAACATAGCTGAGTTTCAAAACTGGTGTCCTTTTCAAACAACTTCTTAGATTCTGCACTAATTTGAATTGTTCCTCTTTGACATGGTTTAAGCACTGGCGCTGTCGGGTGTGTTTTGAAAACTGTGCACAACCAGAGCCTTGTTGTTTCCCAGAGCTAGTTAGACCTATACTTGCTAATTATTAGCAGTTGCCAGATTTATAACGCACAGCCATACAAACAAACAAACAACAACAGACGTTTGTAAAATATTTATGTAGATACATTTTTCAAATGTAACATCACTGTTCACTGTAGTTATGACAAGGTGTTTTTCTTTCTCTTTTCAACGCATTGCTTTCCTTTGAATTCTGATTTCAAGATGGCATTTTTACTCTTAGATGCAACGGTAATGAAGGTCGAATCCAGAAATCCAACAGATGTTGCAGATGAATTGGATATTGCTGTCGACATTGACTATGGCGGCGGATTCTCGCTCTCCTTAGATGTAGATTTATTGTTTGGCAAGACTGCGGCACTTTGCATCAAACTTAAGTCACTCAAAGGTCGTCTGCGTGTACAGTACACACGGAATCCATGCCTTCATTGGTCCTTTGCATTTTATGAGGTAGGATCACGGCCAAGATTAAATATTTTTTAATCATTTTTAATTTAGAAGACCACATACAGTATTGTACAGTATTGTATTGTTAGCCACCTACCTCGTCAAAGCTTTGTTGACATTATTTTCAAAGTTCATTATAATTATCCAATTCGTTAGAAACTCGTTATGCCCATTTAACAAATTCTGTAAGTTGTAGCTTGCTGAAAACCTCTTGAGAAAATTTTAACAATTTAGCCAGTGCATTTAGTGAGTGCATGCTCCCAACAAAGGCAGATGCTATCTAATTGGACTCACAAACTGAGAAGTAAAGGAGACATTTTGTTTTTGATGTGGAGCTGAGTATCTCCATTTGACAATTTGAAAATATTTTCCAACATGCTATTGTATAGCAAAGTTTCAGAAAATTGGGGATATGATTTCTTCAAGGGTGTAAACACTAATAAACATCTTATTGAAAAGTAATTTACTAAAACTAATAATCTTAAAATGTAGTTTGCTAAAAATTAAGGACTAAGTGCTCCAAATATTACTTTTCACCGATAATTAAACTCCTCACCATCAGGTGAGAGTTTTGGCCTCAGTGCTTGGTTGGTGGGAATTGCCGAATTATAAGGTAGACATTGTAAGTAAGCCATCACAAGATGGTAAAGCTGTGGAACAAAACTTAGCTCGTCTGGTCTTTTGACTGTCCAGAATTCTTATAAACTTGTGCAGAGTCTCTGTGGCTAATTCTCCTGGTCTTGAATCAAAATCCTCCTTGCTGTTTTTCATTGGACAAGGCATTGTGTACAACATGTATGGTAGGATGGTTAAAAAAAAGCGAAGTTTCAAAAAGTCACTGGCCCCAGATGGAAAAAGACGTTACACCAATATGTGTCCCAATATGTCGTTAGTCCCAATATGCGTTTCCCAAAATATTTTCAACATGCGATAAAGAAAAGTACCTCCCTCAGTCATTATTGTGATCCCGTATAAAGTATATGGGTTTTAGATGTCAAAACATAAATTCCAATACAAGCGCGATTTGCGATCATTTGTAATGGTAAATTTCACAAACAGAAAACACAGATCTACGGGAAATTCTATGGAGATTTCAAATATATTATTCTTTTAATTGTATGTAAAACGAATCTACCTCTAAATAAGCGTTTTGGGAAGAGCGTTGAGGTGTGATTCTCACTGCGACTACTTGTAAATCGAGTTGAGTCAAACCTTTGTGGTCGCCGCTCGCGAGTCAATCGTTCACGGTCGGGCCGGTCATTTTGATCATTCCCACCTTTCACCTTCTATGGTCAGCGGTTTTTTTCAACCACCCTAATGTACGGCTTGCAATGCTCAAGGATCTATTGCAAGGCGTGCGGTTTAACTTTGCCTAAATGTTATTTAGCCAGCATTTTTAGAACCAGTGGTACAAATAACTGGGCAGACAAAAAACGAGTAGATAGACCACATTTTGCCGTCCAAGCATTATTATTTCAGTAGCCGTAGTTGGCTGTCATATATTTTCTACTTGCACTGTTGTAAAAGTACCAGCTCCTCTAGAGGTTGGAAAGCCATTGGTTTCCAATACTACTATAGACTGTAGTTAAATGACGAGGTTGAATTATCAGCTCCAATGAATTTTCTGAAATTAAGCCAAACAGGTAGAAAATTAGTTTGTTAAAGTTAAAACTAGTTTGGAATAATGTCGTCTCAAAACTAAAAGCCAAGCGAATAATTTTTTTTGCTATCTGTGTCCTGGATTTCGTCTCGGTTTATTTGGATTTTCATTGAGATTTAATTTTTCAGGAAAGTCAAGTGCATCTTGAAGAGTGTTGTGCCGTTCTCTTGTTGCAGGAGCCAGAGATGGAACTTGATGTTGAATCTCACTTCGAAGGACGTAATCTGCCTCAACTGACGTCATTTATACATAGTCAAATAAGGAAATCCATCAGACACAAGCACACGCTTCCAAGGTACAAAGTACGCTATAAACCATTTTTCATCGAAGGCAAACCACAGGATGGTCGCCACGAAGTGTTTGTACACAACTCACCAGTGACGGTTGGCAAGCTTGAAGTTGAAGTCATCGAATGTTACGGGTTGCCAAAATTGCCCAAAGGTTCGCATGTCTACTGTACGCTTTCTATTGACCCGTTACCATGGAAGGAAGATATGCCTCTCCGTCGCTCTTTGTGGCCTGTTCATGAGGTAATAATATTGTCCACATTTTCACTTTATGCAAACAGATTACTTATTCACAATTCAATCGATGTATATAGGTATTTGAAATATGTAAAAAAAGTTTCCAAATAATACACGAATAGAAATAGATGTAAGTAGATATGTCATGTATTTTTATCCACCGCAATGTTGCGCACCTGTCTGTTGGTTTGTGTGTTTATTGTTTCAAAACTAGACACCTGATATTCATTGGTTTGTATGGATTTGACCAGCTCTGGAAAACAGAGAGGCTCTGGTTGTGCACTATTTCTGAACACACTGCCGAATGCTAGTTCAAAGTTGAAAGATCAAAATTGTATATTGCAAAGTGGTGTAGAATTTAGCGTACACATTTGCTAAAGGCTGTCTTGAAACAATTCCTTTTTTAAGATTGATAAGACTATGGCAGTGGAAGGGGCACCTCCAATTCGCTGTGCTTGCTTTTGCAAACAGTTGCTCTAGCTGAAGCTGCGTGACAGCTTAGACCTGCTAGTTCTGAAATAGAAAGATTATCATTTTGCAATTATACCAGGTCTAACTATATTGCATCATGTTATTTCTTTTCTAGGTGATGATCACTCGAACAATATCTGGCTCTGTTGGCGTCAGCTTCAAACAATCTTTCGAAATTCCAAATGATGAAGATAGTCGAGAAACCGTTGTCTGTGAGACTGTCAGTCCACAATCACCAGCGAGTCAAGTGGACATCAAACGTGGTGACATTCTGCTTGCAGTCAATGATGTTGATGTGGATTCAATCAAGCAAGCTGTTCGTCTTATCACCAATGCGGGTAACAAGTAAGTGTAAACCACGTTCTGTTAACTTAGCCTTAACCGTTCACTGGAATTTATAAAGGATTGAAATTATATCTTCAAGAAAAGACTATAGGTACAGTGTAACCTGTCTATAACGGTCACGTCTAGGACCTGAGAAAATGACCTTTATAGACAGGTGGCTTTTCCATCCAGGTTGATTTCTATAGAATTTGTCACTTTGGCATTATAAAGAGTGGCCTTTATATACAGGTGGCTGCTCTGTAGAGGTGGCTGCTAATACAGGTTTGACTGTAGTTGAACATTTCATATGCGCTGGGAGCTGCTATCCGCAAACTACAAGCAAGCCATTGGAGAGATTTGACCGAAAAGCAAGTCATCCGACGATTTTATTTAGGATTTTATGTGAACAAACATTGTACTGAATTGCACGTATTCTTATATAATGCAAGCCGATGCACACTGTTTCAAAGCAAAATATTTATTTACCAGCGGACATAACTATGGTGTTGCTGTATAGTCGGTGGGAGCTTTAGAATTGGCAATTTGGGTCCAGAAACACGCTCTGATATAGATGAAGAACCCGTTAATAGCGATATTGGTGTTGACTGTAGTATAGTACAATCTGTTTTAGTGGCCACCTCTATAGAGCAGCCATCTGTGTATAAAGGCCACTCTTCATAACCCCATAATGATACTTTCTACAGAAAACAACCTGGACAGAAGGCCCCCTGTCTATAAAGGTCATTTTCTCAGGTCCTAAAGGTGACCGTTATAGACAGGTTTCACTGTATTTGACATGGACATGCCTAAAACATTATCGAGACTGCAAAAATTTACCGTTTGTTGGTGAAATACCTATAACGCTGATAACGTTATTGATAGACTTGAGTATACTAATATGTGCTTTGGGTATGTCTTGAATGCCAGGGTTCTGGTGTTTTTTCCATATCAGTCTCTCTTAACACTACGAACCAAAAATGTGTGAAAATCATGTGCATTAGAAAACAGAATGATAAACCAGGTCAAAAGGGCACTGTTCATACGATTTCTGCACAGTTTTTCACATGATTTTCATATGAATTTCACACGGCTCCGGTTCATAGAGTGAGACCTGTCTATAACGGTCACCTCTGTGACCTGCAGAAATGACCTTTATAGCCAGGTGGCCCTTCTGTCCAGATTGATTTCTATAGAAAGTGTCATTTGGTGGTTATGAAGACTGGCCTTTATATACAGGTGGCCGATAATACAGATTTGCCTGTAGTTGAAAGATGCTTGCAATGTTCTGCCAAAGGTGGAAGTTAAATATTTACGTCACACTGTAATGCTTTACTTTATTGTAGATTGGTATTCAGATTACAAAGACCTCCGCCGCTTGCGGAGCAAATGATAAGCGATCGTGATGAGCAAGTCATTAACAGTTTTGCGGACGCCAAAGAAGAAAGACAAGAAAACACTGACTTTGAAAAGGAAGAGTTTGCTGATGACGAGAGTGATTCGGAAGAATTTGTCAATATTGTTGTTCAAGAAATGCAAAAAGAGATTGCAAAGGCCGACAGTGATGTCAGGGAGATGCTGAGAAAGGCTAGCTTGCCTGGAAATCATGCAGGTGGGCTGAGCTTTGATATTCGGTTTTACAACTTATTGTGATGCCCTTTTTTGTCTCGTCACTTTCATAAAAAGTTCACCAATAATTGTCCGACGTTTTCTTGATTTCTTTCTTTTCTTGTTCGGTTAATGAAGTTGAATTTGGTTAACTGGCCATG
>OFHS01005790.1:0-11144 GCA_900245855.1 Calvadosia cruxmelitensis | reverse complement strand
TCTATCCTTGTTGCCTGCTGGCTATGGTTAGAGTTTAACCTTACCTAAATTCCATTTAGCAACATTAAAATGAAACCATTACTGTATAAAAGTTAAAACGTAAAAATAAAACTAACTATCCATTTTATTTAGAAATATTTACAAAACATTCTTAACTTGAACCAGTTTTTACTATTTTGTGAAAATGTAGCTGCCTAGCATTTTTTGAAGGCTTCCACGGTCTTCTACTTAATAATGTCAGTCACCTTTAATCTACGTAGCCCATTATGAAATGTTATTACATCATTGCAAATGTTAAGCTCCTCGCGTTGTTAGGAAGCTATGACTATCTCTGGAAGTATTAATGGAATTCCAGAGAACAAGGGATTGAATTCCAGTCAAGCTCTGTTTGAACGAATGAAATATTGGACAGCCACGAACATATCTAGACTGTATTGTGCTTGTGTGATTTACATGCATCAGTAATATGTGGCAGACAGAGGCTGTTTTCTGTGGCCTTTCTTGAAACCAGCATGATTTACATAGACCACTTCATTGAGGCGCAGCCTCATTGTCATGACGAGGTCAAACAATTTCGCTTTGCCAGACATTAGGCGTAATCCATTTGGGTTATTTATGTCATTGGCGCTTTGATCTTCACTATTGCCATGGTAACAGCTACCAGGAACTCCTTCTATGATACTAACCAGACTACTTCTGAGACACATTATAGGCACCGGCAACATTGGATGCCAAATCACAAATTAATGTGCACCATGGACTTCAGTATAATTCAAATTAATGCACAATGTATGGTTTTCATTTGTGGTAGTATGTGTACAAATACTTGTATCTGTGCATGTTTGGATATTGTTTCATGTCTTCATGTCTTCAGTCCATTATAATTGCACTGCAACCAGTATTATAACAATCACCTGCCATGAATGACCACCTGTATTGAACGACCACCTGTGATAAGGACCACCTCTATGTGGTCCTTCTATTGTTCAAATAATACGCTTATGTAGTCGTTCATTGTTGAGATTCTCCATTGACTGCCGCATCGACAATCTCAACTCATGTCGCTATCAAAGTATTGATCTGGTTTTCGCTTATTCCACCCAAACCTATGGTGTCATGAAGTGTCAAACCTTTTTTTCAACAATAACATCCCCAAACGGCTGTCAGACCTCGTGTCTTGTAGTTGGTTAACGTGCTTCATTTCTGGTTGTTTCTCCTTCAGGCATGTCATACCTACGACGCTGATCTCTTTTCCTATTTAATTGTACCCGTATTCAAAGCGTTCCCAAAGATATGTTCTGGGAATAGAGATCTGATCATACTACTCGTGTCTTCCGTTTCTCCTGCTGAGGTATGTTGGAGTTTTGTATATGCTATTGTTGCCTCGTTTGCTCGTTATCCGTCAGATTGAGTCCTTTGTATAATGAATATACGAAGGACTCAGCTACGTTTTTGCAAAGTATTATTTTAACGGAAGATGTCCAGGAGACGTTATACCTAGATGAAGTAAGCTACGTCAGACCTACATTATTTAAGATAATTCTTTTGGTAGACTAAAAGAAATGTGTGGTATGTTTGTGTTTAAGTGACGACTGTGAAAGACGACGGAGTTTCTATACATGATGTTGTTAACGTTCTACTTATTTTCATCTTTCAACTTTGATTTTTTTTAATTTGATTTGATATATTTGCATGATAAATATCACGGAAGGCAGCTACAGGATAGAATTAACTATCACTTTTGTACAGCCTAAAACTTAATTAGCAACGTTTAGTTTGCATAATTTTGACAAATCTATCGAGTTTAATCTATGTTTGAATGAAGGCAATGTTTTTGCAATTACGACTGTTTCAGGGAAACAGCCTGAATAGTTTATGTATATGGTTCATAATCTTGTTAAAAGCTGACAGAGCGGTTGGATCATAAGGACCACTGTTACGAGTAATACCTTTAGAACCCGTTGCTGGACTAGTTTTCTGCGTGCACGTTGATCTTTCAACGTTTGTTGTCTTCTAAATTTCAGTTAAATGACATTGTCAGTGAAATCGTTCTTGGTGACCTGGTGATAATTGGCGACAACCAAGTTGAATCATTGTTAGGTAGGATGAGTAACTTTCTTCAGTGTGTTGTCTGAGATGGAAATGATTGATGATGCATCAAATGTTGCGGTTGTGTGCAGCAACTCAAGAAGCATCAATGCATGTCCGCACCATTGACAAGCACAACACACGTGGGCTACAAAATGGATGCCATGTTTGTGAACAGCTCGTGATTGATTATGCTGCTAGGTTTCTTGTCGTAACTTGAATTGTTAGTACTATTTTGTTTAAATTAAATAATCGTGATTGACAAGTAAACACAGATAGACCATGCCTCCACAGTGGCCGCTTGCGCTGTTAACGTACTTGCAGCCTAGTAACATCAAATGGTCGAGTAAATCACAAGACCACAATGCATGTGAAGCAAATGAAACTCGGGAAGAAAGATCTCGATTAAACAACGAATTATAAAGCATCGTTGTTAGTTGGAATAGAAAGAAGCTGAACTGTTTGAATTTTCCAAAATTTACTGCCACGAATGACAGTCTCGTAAGCCTCCAGAAGTTCATTTCGAGGCAACTGTAAGTAGACTTGTCAACAACTGAGCCGATATTGATGCTTGTTCTTTCTTTCCCGACAGATGAGTCGCTCGCATGGGATTCCTTCGAACAGTACTGCCTGTGGCAACTGCTAATCGCCGAAGAGACGCCTGTCGAAATGGTCATTGGTATTTTGCCAAGTTTAAAAGCCGACGTCCATTCGGAAGCGCTTTGCAATCTGTTACTGCAACTACGTCATGAAAGGTACTCGATTCTGCGGGTTGTTGCTATTCTTTCTCCATGATCACGGTATCACATTACGTATAATTTGCAAGGCTTCTATAGGCACATTACGCTGGCAGAAGAGGACGTTTCTTTGGACTCTTCTGTCTATATAGGCTTGGCTCCGCCCAGAGTTGGGGTGTTCTTTTTGGCTTACTATAGGGTAAGCGGGGCTAAGGGGTAGAAGGGGTGGCTCATTCCTGTGTTCTATTTTGAATTCTTATTCCAAAGTTGCTGCCCCGTCGTGCGATTTCAGGTTATGTAGAATCACTACCCGTATTTATAGGTAGTGTAGCGGTGTGCTTGATTTCTCAATATTTTCTTTTCTGTTCATTCGTTTGCAGTCCTGTGGCTGATGTTGTCAAGCCCGTGTTGTGTATGGAAAGCGAGGCTGGCAAGCTGGGATCTCATTTCAGCGCTTGCCTCTTTAAGTACTGGTGTCATGATGCGTCACGTGAATTGGCCCAGGTCGTTGCACAGTTGCTGACAAAGCAATCGAGCACCACGACGAAGCGACGGCAAGCAAGGCGAGTTGAACCCGGAAGGGAATGACCATGCTGTTACCAGCTACAGTCAAACCTGTATTAGCGGCCACCTCAATAGAGCAGCCACCTGTGTACACAGGCCACTCTTTATAGCATAGCCCTAAAATGACAATTTCTATAGAAATCAAATTGGAAAGAAAAGCGACCTGTCTATAAAGGTCATTTGCCTCAGGTCCCAAAGGTGACCATTATAGACAGGTTTCACTGTATTGGCTTAAATAGATCGTGAAATCATGTAAGTCTGTTTTGGTTAAAACTGTTTGCGTTTCTTCTTTTTCTCTCTCAGGAATTCCACACTGCGTCACCAACCAACCATGACGCAGATCCTTCATCATCTCAATGACTTTCACAGTGCTTGTCTGAGAAGCAACGATAAAGGCAGTAAGAGATCTTTCAAAACTGTTTCTGAGTTTGTTGGTATGAAATGGCTAACGGTCCGACATAATTATGGTTACATTCACAAGTATTCAATTCGGTACAAGGAAACCAATCCGGGAGGAAAACAGTTTTACGAGGTCATTTTATTGACACGAAGTCATTGCGTTGAAAGATCATCTTTTAGTTGTTACATCATGACGGAGAATATATTCGAGATTTTCTATGTAGAATTTGCTTTGATTTTGTTTTCGGAAATGAGAAACTTTTGGCATTATAAGCACTTACATTTTGACGTGGCGTAAGGCCATAGAAGTAGTGCTCTTCCGTGTAATCTTCAGTGCACGGAGAACGAACGAGCTTCCATTATAAAGTGGCGTAGAACAAGAAATCATTCATGAATCGTGATTTATTAGACTTTGAACTTTTTGTCTCTTGAATGGCAATGAATAAATATTTGTACGTAAAGTCGATAATTATTATATTTTCATCTAATTTTAACTTATGCTTGGGGTTTTTAAAAGGTATCTATAATCCAATCGATTATGGACATTATTTTGGGATTGCTTGGTTCTTTCTGTAAGTTCCCTGGTTTTCGTTGCAGTATTCAAATACGAAGTTATGAAATCAGCTCTGGAGACAGCACGTGCTGCATTGACCGACTCAAAGCTACGAATCAAGTATGTACGGTTTATTTCAAATTACTAGATCTTAGATTAGTGTAGTTTTATTGTGTGGTATTAATCTTATTAAACTAGCTAGCTAGGGTAATCCACTCTCTGGCTGTTTTATCTAGTAGACACTGAATTTGTGTGCTTCTATAGGCCCTCAGCCTTGATAGCCCCTATTCAATGGCAGTTTCGGACATTCAAATGTACTTACTGAGATTATGCGAAGTGCAATCACCTACAGTGTGCCTATGAATTACATTGCCCCATATGTGGCTGGTTGTGAGCGAAGGCAATTTACATTCTGATCCGTCAAATTGTAACAGAACAGTATCTTTCAGGCTATCTAACCATCCATCGTTGGGCGCGCTATTTAAAGAGCCCTTTCGACTCGTAAGACGGCCCTGTCAGCGTTGATGGCTTGAAAGCCAAGATTGGCAGCATAGTGATTGGATTATTGACAACTTCAGATGCCTTGTTTCTTCAGCTATTTAAGTATGAGTATGAGTATATATTTAGACCATATCGCAAACGAAATACTTAACAATTGATTACAGAACTTGGGAAGAACAAGTAATTCGATAAAATGAATATTATGACTTGAAAAACCTATATACATTTTGAAACTAAAAACTAATTAACATGCTAAAATTATAACTACTTAAAAAACTAAATATTAAAAATCTCTTTTAATTCTTCAGAGCTCTGGAATGTACCCAAAACAGACGCGGCATTTCCTCGTTGAATGGCGATGCCAATACGTTGTTTCAGTAATTAGATTACATGATATGATCATGGGTCATCCCTTGAACACAAATTTGTTTGTTTGTTCGGGAGACCCATAGAGTTAAAATAGATATATAATTATACAAGTACAATTAGCATATATTTGCTGAGCTGAAAAGTTAGGTAGCAATGGAAGTAATCAAAGGAGAAAAGTGAAAAGAAAGAGTGAAAGAAAAATTATAGCCTACAGATGTAGCAATTTTTAAGAGTGCAGTGTTCTCAATTAATATTTTTAGTTTGAAATCACTGTATTACCTGCAGTGCAAGAAGAGGTCATGCGTAATATTCTATTAAAATTGTACTTTGTAACTGCAGAATTTAGAAGAAATCATGGGAATTTTCCTGCCCGAAAAAGTGCGTGAAATGGAAATCTGTTCAATAAGTTAAACAGTGAGAACAGCAACGACATTGATCAACCTAAATATCCCAGCAGAAGGCAAACGAAAAGTAGATTATGCCTGCAATAAGCATATAATTGTGGTATTGCTAAGCTTGCAAACAAAGTTTTCTGACAGGACTACAAGAGAGGGAATGATGTTACTACGGTAGACTGCTGACGGCCATTGTTGATGTACAGTTCTTCGTAGCTTTGTTAGTAGTTTATTTTAACATCCTTTGTATCTATTGACTGTTTTCCAGAGTAAAAAGTATTCGTTTTTATAAACAGCACGTACAATCGTACATATTTCTAGTTTGTCCTTTGATTCTTGGCCCACATTTCCCTCGACGACTTCATATTTCATACATTTTTGCTTCTTTTTGACAACTGCATACATGGATGGATATTTCTATAAAGCAGTAGAATAGCAATTTGAAGAAATGGACGTTACAGGCTGCCAAGATGGCATATGCATTTGATGAATTACTTGATTGACAATGTATCTCGATTGTTTGCCTAGATTTGAGAAATTATTCGCTGCATGTAGCAGTGAAGCTGAGAGGCCAACGCGTAAACGACGAGCTCGTGACGCAAGCCGGAACGCTCCAATCACCAGTGATTCAGAAGACTCACAGGAGAATGAAGACGACGAGGATAGCGAAGATGAAGAAGACAACATCGTAAGTGATGTGAAATTGCAATGTGGCTCAAATCAGTCTCCTGTTTATTGCCACATACATCAGTTTCATACAGTCAGACCTTTATTCGCGGCCACCTCTATAGAGCAGCTACCTGTGTATAAAGGCCACTCTTCATAATCCCAAAACGACACTTTCGATAGAAACCACCCTGGACAGAAAGGCCACTTGTCTATAAGGTCATTTTTCTTAGATGCCAGACGTGACCGTTATAGACAGGTTTCACTGTATTCTGTGATGTTGTTTGTTTTATATAGAATGATGACGACAACAGTGATGATGTTGATTCGTCGCCTGAAAAAAGTCGCTCGTTGCGAAGTTCTCGTTCTCCGTCGAAGAAGCGTCGCCGATCATCGCTGAACGAATCAGATGAGGACTGACGCCGTTAAGGGGAATCACATTTATCTTTGGTCGACGTGAAAGACTACCATGTAACCAAACAGTTGCTGTAGATGAAGAGCGACACTGGAACAGCAACCCGTTCTCTTTTCGTTAGACGTGAAAGAAGCGGTACAGATCGTTGAACAAATCGGGCGAGGACTGATATCGTTGCTGCAACAACGTAACGCTATCTTGTTCAGGGTCAAGAAAACATTGCCCCAGTGATTGCTATACTATGGGGGATTTTCAATTAGGTTTTAGCTTATCCGTATAACGTATTGTAGATTCCTGCTGTCTTCGCCAGTCTTGCCCCCGTATATAGGTCAACAATTTGTAGCTGGACTGAGCTGTCATGTGATAAGGAGTGGGTATATTTAGAAATGAGGGAAGTCCTACGTGTGGTTGTTGTCATTTCTGATTTTATCCTTCGTTTAACTATGATCCGTTACACAAATAAGACTGCTCGCGTTTTAAGTGAGCCTAATATAGTTATACTGTATTTGTGCTTCGTAGAGATTGCTTCGACACACAACAAGGTGAACGCGACACTACCGCCCAGGAACGACGGCTTCTCGTTAACGCGACGATTTTGCCGGCACCAGTGTCGCGGCTGGCCAAGTCATCCTGCAGCAGCTAGGGGTACATAGTCCGCTGGGTTCTGCCGCGCAGAAATGGCTAAGACGATTATTTAGGTGCAACAGCAAAGCTTGTGCCGTTAGTGGATGGCGCAGAAAGTGCCGAAGTAAAGCCAACCAGGGTTTAACTATTTAGCCAGCAAACGTTGATGTCGTGTCTCAAATAACATTGCCCGCATACTATGCAAGATATTTGGAGTAGTTATTGATCATTGTCGCAATTGTTAATTATTGATTCAATAAATCCATCTGAAGAAGGGGTTCTGCAAGGTGACCCGCTTGGTACTCTCGTTTTCGCACTCACCATCCAACCACTAGTCGGTAAGACTTATGGTAAGTGTAGATTATAGAACCTTTATTGGCAGATGGTCTGACCTACAATCTGGATACAATCTGGATACATTCTGCAAGACCGAGGGCGCTTCAAAACTGCTCTGCGAACATTAGAATATTTTTGCATGCCATCATGCCTAATTTGTACTGATGCATATATGCATTTATTGCCTTTTATTTCGAAGGCTAATTTCCTAATAACACGATCTTCACCATGTTGTTTAGATGATGTTTATAGAAATTCGATAATGCAGTGCACGACTGCCTACAATATAATTTACAATTTTAATGCCAAGCTGCTCGACAGTCGACGGTTTCAGGTTTCATCGCAATTGACTGAAGGTAACCTTGGCACAAGGAAACCAAGCGATGCGCTTCCTGCATTTATCGCATGCAGCAAAGAGCTGAACCACTCTGATTTTAGGAAGGCTAAACTCCCTTTCCACGCAAGCACGATCTGGTCTACTCTGGTTTGCTTCACGAGGGAACAGAATGATGTGTCTGTGAATAAAATGTCTTTCCACGATGAAGCAGTACTTCTGAGTAGTCTACTGCAGATTGTGCCGGTAAGAACAACGTATGACTTTGCGGAGATAAGATGACGATAATACTAAGCCAACTGTGAGTGAGATATGTATTTCAATAATCGGGCGAATAATAATATTTGTGTGGTACATGTCCAGCCGTCCTATTGTAATTCATTCTGCCAGTTAGGCAGCGCGGTACAAATAATGCCGCATGGCATAATAATGAAGATGAAGTCGTATATAACGAACAAACATGGTTCATAACGTGAACATAACAGTTCCGGGACTTACTTGTATTTGCTTGTTGCCGGCAGCCGCTGCTCACTTTTCTATACTATACATTTTATGTAAGACTAAAAAGGTGCTTCTAATGCTAATCGTTAAAAGTTAGAGTTTGCTTTATTTGCCAATTTCAAGCTCTATATTTCTCTTTCCTTTGATCAGTTGAGGGTCAGCAACTGTCGCCATGGAAATGAACAGTGGTGTCAAGAGTGGTGTGACAGCGATGGCGTCAACAAGTTATTTACAGCTTTTTGAAGTGTTGGATACGCCGAGCTTGCAAAAATACGTGCAGAGGAAATCTGCTAGGTGAATCTGAGTCCGGAGTCCTAAGTCCTGAACATATCGGCTTCATGTCCAGAGAAGTCGTCAGCCTGCCTCAACTTGAGACGTGTTGCTGTAGTTTCTATTTGCAGCCTGCTCGCTCAGGTTGAGCGCGAGGTTAGTTGTTGATTTTGCAGGTGCCGCAACGCTCGAAGTTGACCTGTTCAAAGAATCTGACTTCTCTGGCTACTACCCTCGGTCGAGCGACGCGAAAGTATGAAAGAGAATTCAGAAAGAAAGGTAGAGAAACTTGGCTTGTACAAGCAAGTGAATAGGTGAGAATTAGTAGCGCACTGCGTTCCTACTTTCTTGTTTACGTGACATAATTAAGGCTGAATTCCATGCAAGAAATAAGCGACAGAAATCACCTGTTTCGATTGAGCATTTTATCCTGCGGCTTTCTGTCCTCTGCCCCTTTAATGATTATAAAGATGACCCCTGTTAAGCTGGCACCCCTACCGCTACTAAATGTTCAGTTGGGGCAAGGGGACTTTGTCCCCTAGTCCCAGACATCACACGATGAAGTGCTACATTCTAAACACGCACATACCAATGCACAAGATATAAACTGAACAGCAAGCGGTTATTTCGTTTGCAAATATGTCGCTCATTTGTTCACGGGCGCCTTTATCAAATCCGCCACGCCGACTCTTGTCTTCGTCCAACTACAACACCGTGCACTCGAGCAGAATGACTGCCTTTCAGAATGGCGATTGAATGTAAAGATGAAAGCTCACAGATGTTATTATTTGATGCAAATAGAAAGGCTGTTAGGGCTTAGGTGCTGTGACGTGGTAGATAGGACGTTAGAAATCTTCCCTGTGGATTTCATAGATGCAAGAAAAGAAGGTCCATACTGCTAATAAGAGTATTTGACGCCGGCTTTACACTGAAAAAATATTTTCTAGACAAGAATTTTTTTCTTGTTTCAAGTATCAATTTTCTTAAAATAAGACTTGGTCAGTGGAAGAACAATGGCAATCTTCATTCTTGGCTTAGTAATTTCTAGCTTACAGCGCGGACAAGTATTTAATTTCTAGATTCAAGAATAATATTTCTTGAAATGAGAAATTTTTACTTTTAACCATTGAATAGCCTATGACAGAGTCAGTGCCTTTGTCGCGGATATATGTATTTAGTAAGGCTGATTCAAATTGATATCTATGACAAGAATATGCTAGAAGTTTTCCATAGAAACAAGTATTTTATGCCATTCGTCAAACTGGTACCAAAGGATAAACACATAAACACCCGTTCCTCGCTAGAATACAATGGCAAGATAGGGACCGCTCATAAATTATACCGCCGATTGGTTCCAAAGAGACTACGAAATGTGCTAATTTATACTTAAAAAACTTCGCGACAGCCGATAAAGCGATTTACCCAATCCCAACATTCAATATTGCATACAATTTACTAAATTGTACGGTGTTTCATTCTACAGTGTACCTGAAAAAGGCTTACATGTTCTACTTAGTATTTTACATGCTCTTTTCATTGCTCATTATTACATAACCTTGAACTATCTGACTTTAACATACAATTGAATTGGGCTCAGTTGTATATCAAAAAGGAATCGTAATTTTATCGGATAGGTGAATATCCGCTTCAACTGTATTGTTAAACTGACAATGTCCTTGTTCTTGCGAATGAAAGCAGCGAACCTGCAGCCACCATCTTTCGAAATACCTTACTCTTTCAAAAGTTAAAGGATTTTCAGTTAACAGGCAATGAAGATCGAACGTAACCATCCTTTCGACATTTTGCGTATTTGTTTTCTCTGCGTTCAATCTTTTACCTAACGATGTTACTGGCGTAGAAGTGTTATATTTATTGGCTCTTTTAACTATAATTTCTTGGAATATATTGGAAAGAGGCTAAATTGTAACCGAAAGGTATCCGCAGACTCGGGATCGAACTGAATGACTTCACTACAAGAAACTTAGTTACGTCACCGCACTGTCAAATCACCGATTCCACATTTAGCGCGACTATAAAGGAAGTGTGTGAGTTGCTTGATGTAGAAAATGAATATGAATATACGCATTATAGACAGGTTTCATGGGTAATTACTAATTAGATTAACTTCGGCACTGTTGCTGTCCCACGAGACGGACTGGATACCCTCAATTGCATCTGCCACAGCACACCATGAATCAACATCTAAACATATTCGCTTTAATCTATATTCTACACATACAGCGTACATTCTCCACAGCGCTTATGGGTGTCTCTTTCCTTTCCACAGCGGTTGTGACTACTGTAGACACTTGCATCATAGTAATTGTTATATCACTCTCTGAAATACATTTACGTCAAGAGCAGAGACAACGCGAGATCAACAGACAGATTC
>OFHS01005788.1:481-11147 GCA_900245855.1 Calvadosia cruxmelitensis | reverse complement strand
TATAAGTAAATAAATCAATAATGATTTTTTGCACACATTCGTAGAAGAGTGCTCAATGCAGCAAGGCAGAGCTATTTACTTTGATTGGAGACAGAGAGCACACAAGTTCTCGCTACTCGGAATTTCACGCTATTGCGATCATCAGGCGAGTATATATATTGATCACAATAATTCAACAAAATGAAAGACATCAACCTTCCCCATAATGCACTTGCTTTTCCAAAATGGTAGCTTGTAAAAATGGTCTATTGCATCACCACAACGGGATCTTGGGCGTCCGCAGACACGCGAGCAACCATTGGGCATGCCACGAAGCAGAGTGACGAAGAGGAATTTGTAAATGGTCTCCCATATAAATATGTTTTTAGCTTACGGGATGACCGTCCATAATCACATTTAGTTCTTATCAATTTCGAAATTGAGAACGCTAGGTTTGATACTGATGCAGATTTCCTCAAGTTGTGCTACTTTCTTTGAAAAACTATTGAATTCCCTTTGGTATTATTGGTCAGAAACCCAGTCTCTTTGCTACTTCAGGCAAGCAACATATCCCACAATGCACTGGTCTGTCCCATATTGGGAGCTCGTGAAAATTTGTTGAAAAAATGGTGCGGCGTAACTATGGAGAAATTGATTGCCAGTGTCCTGCAGAGACAGAGTGCAGCTGGCCAGTTACCTTGTCAAAACCCGACAGCGAGCTCCAACTACTCGTACAACAGCAGCTTGCCAATCAACCACGACGAATATCACGCCGCCTGTTGCGGCTTCCACCAAGAGTTCACTGATGTGGACACCAACTGATGAGGACAGCCAACTGACCGACGAATCTACGCAGGGGTGATGCCAGAAGATTTCAGACGAGGGACTGTAGGCTTCCCCGACTGGGGGGCTAACCAAACAGCGAAACTTGCTATAAAATAAGTAAACATTGAAAACAGTAGAAAATTCGCTTTCCTGAGCTTCATAATATGTCGCAATTTGCTCGTCAACTTGATTTATCCAGCACGATGATTGGCTCAACTGGATTGTGATTGAGATTGCCACAACTGCGAGCCTATTTTTCCCCGACAGAGGAGCTCCAGATTCACAGATGGTAGTCTACATCCCCCGAGCCCCCCATTGGCGCTACACCCCCTGAGTCTACGACGATAACATGATGATGACATTGCTTTTGTAAGACCCGTTGCCATGCAGCTGGCCTGGTACCTTGTCAAGATCCCCATGGCAGCGAGCTCTAAACACAAACTATAGCTAGGTCGCGATGAAAAGTGATTCATTCTAGAAATTTCGCAGTCTATAGTACTGTATATGCATCACATTATGAATCCAAAACCATGTGAAAACAATGTAAAAACCATGTGAAATGGGAAACACAATGTGAATTAGAAAACAGAGTGAAAAACCATGTGAATAGGGCACTTTTCACACGGTTTTTCACGTGATTTTCACATGGATTTCACATGGTATCAGGTCATAGTGTCAGACGACAACGAAAACTAAGCTCAATCCGCCATGCGCAGTACCAATGCTTTTCGGTATATAATTGAGTTGACCTCTGCCACAGGTGAAGAAGCTGGAAAATCCTTTGTCTGAAACGCAATCAGCCGTACTCTTGTCAATTTCAAGGATTGTTCTTGGCTGTCAAAGTAGTAGATTTCTTCTCAAAAACACATGCTTAAAGTTTTATTGTGCAAGATCAAGGTCATTCCATGAAGCTGCAAAACATGCCAGTTCGTGCCAATGCAAATAAATTTATCAAGAACTTCTTTTGCTCCCGCGTGATTCCATGGTGGAACGATCTACCTGATGATGTTGTCACTGCACCAACATTGTATTGTTTTAAGTGTCGTTTAGATAAAAAAATTTAATGAAATATTGTAAACTATCATAGGCTATGCGTTAGTGGTATTTATATCCTGTATTTGCCTTTCGTATTGAATTTACGGAAAATATATCAAATCAATCAAATCAATCAATCAATTAAAAGCATTTGTATCCCGTCAGGCATTGGGACTGCGCTTGGTCCATTATAGCACGAAGATGAGTCTGCGGCAATAATTCTTGCAATTTCGTTGCAAAATGCAATATTGTTACCTGAGTTGAGGAATCGAGCAAGAAACGTCGAGAGGGTCCGCGGCACATTTGCCCAAGTTGAATGATTTTACAAATAAGTGATTCTAATTTTTATTTTTATTTTGCATCACAGGCTTATAAGTTCTTTTTTACAAATTCTGGATGTGATAATTTTATTTCCCTTTTATAAAACAGACTCTGACAACCAGATGAAGAAACATTTATTCGCATGAGATTTTTATGATCATACATTGAATAATTTGTATCATTTTATTTTTTTTCCATCTTATATCTAAACTCACATCAAGTTTATTACATTCATTGAGGCTGCAAGTCTAGAGTAACTTCGGGTTACCTGTGTTTGCCTGTCAGATTCCTTGTTATTTGACAAATATATCGAATCAAATCAAATTCAATTCCGTTGATGTGGAAAGACAAGTAAGAGACAGTTTTAATGCAACATCTATAACTTGCATTCATAAAAGCGGACATAAACAGCGAATTTCATTTGAGCTGCGTATATAGCAGCACGGTGCATTGCAAGGCATTCTTCAAGATACTTCAGAAATATCATCAAAAGCAAAGAGGAAGTATCATTCACACAGCGAGGAATTAATTAGGTAGCAGTATTTATAAAGCTTTACTGTCCGTTAAAAGGAATGTTAGCAACAGCGAAATTATATTTATTTACAATTAAGTGCATTTAATTTGCCAACATAACAGTCAATTTCTTCTTATTCTGTTGTGTAGCTCTTCACTTTTCTGCATACGTTTCTCAACTTTAAGCAGGTGAGACATCTTTCCTCCGCTATGTCTTTCTCGATTGTTTGCATGTAAAACTGTTCGAAGCACTTGGTTTTCATTCGATCACAAAGCTGGCACAGGTATTGCTTCAAATGTCGTTTCGCCTACAAACGAAAATAAAGGGAAAACCACAGCTCTTATTAAGTTATAAATGAAAAAGAAAACGATCCATGTAACACGTTGACTTAATTATTATAAATTAATTGAAGTTAATATAGAAACAATCTCAAAAAATCCTACACACAATTTTATACGTAAGAACACATAATTATTCTAAAATTCAATTTTTTAAGAAAATTTTCTGCTCTACGGAAAAAAATCATTGCAACTCCATGGATTTTCAGAGTAAAGTCACACATACTGTATTTAGAGAAGATCAACTATGTACATAAAACCGTTGACTCTCAGTAAGGTTTTAAATGTTGATAACATTGAAAGACTGGTCTCTTCGCCTGAACAAATTAGTCTTTTCAAGTAAAAAAGATTTATCACAACTGACATGTCCCGTGTGGTCTAGTGGTTAGGATTTCTGGTTTTCACCCAGGCGGCCCGGGTTCGATTCCCGGCACGGGAGGATCTTTTTTCGTTTCTTTTACTTGCGCTGCCTTGCCAAAGACTCGTGGCTCACTTCATTCTAAATCCGAACCAAACAGATTTTCATTTCTGAGGATATTTTAGATGTATTTTGGACTGATCTACAAGTACTAGGGTTTTGTAAAATGTTGGGGCTCAGCAACATTTTTATACAGCTGATATGATAGCGAAACGCCTCGTAAAAGGTCAACAAAACTAGTCTCCGGTGCTGGTAACTTGGTTTGAACTAGGTTTAAAGGTTGAATAAATATGGATTTTAAAATATTTTCTCAAACAAAAACATAACTCATTCAAAGATGAGATCGATGTCCTGAAATGTGAAAAATTTCGCAAGTGAACTCATCATTGAAAAGCCTGACGCATAACTACATCCCAAAACCTTGAAAACCAGACTGTTGGGAAAACATCGTAGATATTAGTTACGCGTTGCGCCTTTGCACCTGTTTTAATTACAGCTTTGGCTTTATAGTTTCCTGTTGCGTTCCTGACCCTAACTTTCCCTTCTGGGTTGTTTTCACGTTATTTTTTAAATAATTGCTTTTTGAATAATATGCAGCAGATGGTACGAGTTCAAACATTTCTCCACGTGGCTAGCTAATTTGAAAGAAATTCATACTGTGTATGCCGTCCGGGGTAGAACGGAGTAAATACGTCAAGCCTGATTGTGCACAGTCTAAGTCACAGATGACTGTTTTCTACAGGTGACCATTTTAGACCATCAAACTATCCCACACCCTACAAGAGTTGTTTACATTATGTGAGCTTTTCCCCGAGCTGAGTTTTTCTTTAAGGCACATGTCTGGGATTGGACAATCCAAATCAACGCGTCAGTGACGTTTTCTAGTAGAAAATTTGTTGTGTTAGCGGCGCTGTCTCTCATGTGCCTATCTTATTGAATACCTAAATTAGCGAAATACACTATCAAGAAAAATGCCGCCTTACTCGAATAAGACAAGACGCTATGAAGTTGGAAAGAAAAGATGAAATATGTCAGAAAGCCAGACACCGTTGTCCAAAGCGTAATGAACAGATCCTCTTGTAATGCCCCAATTCTGTTTAAAACTCTTTAGTTGAATTTAAAACGGTAATCAGACAGACAAAGGTCATTAGATCGGCTATGAATAGCGCCTTTTGGATCAAAATAAATGCGAACAGATGTCTGTTCGTACTTGTTCCTAATACAATACACAACAGACACCAGGGGCATAATTCATAGACAGCGACTAAAGCATACAGTAGCCCAGGACAAAACCTCAATTCCCATATACAGATTTTAGCAATTTGGTCCATGTTTTGTTTAGTCTCGGACTACGCTCTAGTCCAGGTCCATGAATAAGGCCCCAGGCGTCTTGGTCATTATGAAGTACAATAACCGTGACGTTTGAGACGTTGCCACAACGTCCTGGAGCGTTGACGTCATGCGGTCGCTGAGACGCTGAATACGCCCACGATAAGAACATCATTGAAACATATCTTAACGACTTGTTAACTATAAGATTTGATGAAGTCACGAACTCGAGTTTGCTATTCAGCCCTATGTCACTTTTTGGGCACATATTAGGGAAATTCGATTCGTTGAACACCGATTAGCCGGATCCTGCTTTTTATCTCAGATAATCAGATATTCTTACAGAAACCAACTTGAGTTCTAACGTATCAATCACTGAACATCATGTAAAGGGTATTCAGCTAAATCTGACAAAAGTACGAGTTAACCCTTGAAGGTCCAACAGGCCCAGCAGTACAACTTAGCGGCTACTAAAGACGTTTTTGTGGTATCAGACTAATACAGCTCAATCTAGAATCTACTTCTTTAAAATTGAACCTGAGCTAAACTTTAATGGTTTTTATTTAAAAATGTGTAGATAAGAATTGAAGCTACCTTTAGATATTTGGATTTTGATCGATAATAAAATTGGCCGAAGGAGTTGTTCACAGATTACATTTTTAAAAAATGAGAACCAGGCTCAAAATATGGCAAATATATTTTAACCGCTGATTCTTGAGTTGTTCCTGTATTGCTCTACAGCTTGAGCCGCTTTGAGTGTGTGTTTGTGTATAGTTTATTTGAATTCGTAGCCAATATGAGCAGTGTTGCTCGTTTACATTGGGACGAATAATACAGAACAAGCAAACTATACATTTACACATAACGAACTACAGGACAATGAGGACATGCTACAATTAAACATAAAGCATTAAACACTAGTTTAACATAATTGAATGCAATATACTAGAGTCTTAAGGTTCTTATTAAAAAGAGTGTTAATAAGACAATCCCAACTCTTTATTCCTTCATTTCATTTTCAAAACAGTTATCAGAAAACAATTTGAACATTGGAACTCAATTTCTACTACATTCTTGTAGCATTTAGAAGCACTGTTATGAAGAAATATACTTGTAAAATTTTATTTCTATCATTGATTTGACAAAAATGAATAATAAATTAGAACTATATAAGCGCAGACTATATATTACTATTAAAATACCATCGAATCAGTAATGTCCCTAAGAAACAGTTAAATGTAAAAACGTGAATTCTAAACTAACTGACCGAATAATATTATATTTACAAGAACTAATAACTACATTATTTACAATCTATTATTTACAATTTAAAAATTGGCAGAAAATTCCCTCTATAGGCAGAGTCCCTAGGATGCTGGCCGCGTTCCCCCTCTGCACAGACATGCTAGTTTTTTTAATCAAGTAGGGGCGATATTTTTTTTCTCCAGATTATTTGATGATCCGTTTACCTAGCTCGTGCGTGAATCATTTTGCTCCTTCACTAAATGCACCCAATGTCTCCACGGCAACTGGTTGCACAATGTATCCGGGTTTTTAAAATAAGTGTCAGGATTAACCGAAACGGTTTAGGATTTAAAATGTTCGTAATCTCGTCTTACGTTTCTAATTTGACCTCAAATTATTATTCCCTGTTGAAATGGTGATCTGCCATGAGGAGAACTAATGTCGAACAAATATAGCGTAACGAGGAAACAGTTGATAATCAATGAGATCACCCTTTAGAGCATCGTGAAAAAAACAACCAAAAATTACGATTGCAGGTATCTTACGTTTCTAAATTGCCTTCTATCAGAATAGAATTATTGCCAGTTGAAGCGATTATCTGCCATGAGGAGAACTAATATCAAACATGTACAGTATAACGTAAAGAGGGAATCGTTGCTATCTTGAGAACATCGCGAAAAAACGGCAATTGTAGGCTGTGAAAACTGCAATTCAAGATACTGAACTTACCGACTCCTTGTGCATTGATAAGCTTCTTTTACCAGGATTCAGAACATTTCCACCCGCAGTTAAACTTTTGACTTCGACAATGTACATGATGAACAGCAGAAGAGCAATCAAAGCAAGTTGGACTTTCATAGTGAGCTGAATCGTTTTGAACCAGTCAAGTGGCTTTTCAAAATGGAATAACTCTAGTCTCGGCTAATCCCCCTTATATGCGATTGAGAAAAGCTCATTTAAAATGGTTCACAAGAAATTATCGAGCAGCAGGTGGAACGGACAGTACACGTTTGCTTAGCTCAAACAGAATCAATACAACACTCAATTTTCAGCAGCAGGATATTTGAAAGGAAATTTCATGCATGAACACTCCCTTCCAGCCGCCTAATTCCCGTCCTTTCTCAGCAACCGTTTTAGGCGCTTTAAATGACATCAGCCATCAATTATTGATCACGAAATTGTAAATGTAAAGCTTATCGTTGACGGAAAAGCAAAAAAATCAAGAAAAAACTTCCCTTGAAGTTGGCGATTTCAATTATTGGAAACGCACAGGAACTATAACCTTCCTTGTGTATTTTAACAGATTGTTGCATCGTGACTTTTGCTGTTTTGATCTAATCACAAATGACCCATTAAAATATGCATTGAAAGAAGCATGAATAGCAATGAATAGTATGTAATAGCGTGATCCTTTCTCAAGCCTTACCAAGTTAACAATTACAAATATGGCGCCAACAGGTTTAACGCTATAGATGATTTTTAAATGAGATGACACCGTATTGGAGAAATGGATAGACAGACTGGAATTCAAAATCGGAACTACTGAAGAGACAAGAAAATAAAAGTTGAAATTACAAATCATCTAAAAATCAATAGATTTATGTGGAATTCAATATATTTTCTGTGTACAGTAGAAATTGGAAAATCATAGTCGATTTATGAGGTTTTATATGTATAAAAAAAAAATGTTGAAAGAACTGAGGCCTTATTCATGGACCGGGATTAAAGGATAGTCCGGGACTAAATCTTAATTCCCATATAATGATTTTAGCTATTTAGCCCAGACTAGATGATTATTCTGGGCTAGACTTTTGTCCCGGTCCATGAATGAGCCCGCTGCAGCCCAGCAATTTCAGCTGCTGAAACCTGCGTTGAAATCCATTAGAAATTGACGTGTTCAGATATAATTACGAAATAACATTTCATCATCCACTTAATTTTATATCTTTGATTGGTGAGCATAATTTCGAACCATGTTCGAGCTTCTGATTGGCTATTAGCCGTATTGTCTTAAGACAAAATTTACGAAAGATCAACAAGGAGAGTCAGAAGTCGTTCCAATGTTGACCAATAGTAAAGCATAATTGTAAATATTTGTTGTCAATTGAACCCGTCGAAGCTGAAATTAAAGGATGGGTTTGAGAAGCAAGCACTGGGTATTGAAAGCTAAAGTCTTGAAAGCTTTCTGAATTGCAGAACTTTTGCTTGTTTTTGCGGCCTTTTCGCGAATTGTCATTGCTCGCGCAAATGAACTCAAGACATTTTGCCGACTGCAAAAACAATGATGTCGTTCTGGCAGAAAGCAGAAGTGCAGAACTTGCAGCAGTGAAGTTGACGTGTTGGCAATGAATTTGGCTGTTAGTGGGAAATATTTATCAGACAAGCCGGCAGTCCTCTTCAAGTATTTCGTATATGGTGACCCTTGTTGTAGATCTCTGAGTCCGTTTCAATTACTGTTACTTGTTAGCCGCGCGTAATCTCATTTGCATGAACCTCATCGTAACCTTTTCTTCGCGCCTTGTGTTACGTTGATATAAATCGTAGCCATAGAACTACTAGCACTTCTCATTATCATATTTCTAATAATTTCTGTTAATGATTCATATTTTCATTCGACCTAGAAATTTCCTTTTAAATATCATGTAATCACTTTAAAACCCATTCATTTATTAGCTACTGATAAATGAGTAGTTCTGTAGAAGTCTGTTCAATGCTCGATAACAATCTGATCGGACTGTCGACAAAAGTTCCCAAACACACCCTGGTTCAGCCTTTTTGTGAAGGCCCTCATCACCCTAATGAATCTGTAGTCAAGCCGTGCCTTGACATACAATCTTTCCAAATACAAACTGCTGAGAGTTACAAGATGAGTGTTCATTCAACTCCGCGTTCAATCCTCGCCTAGTTCAATCTCTATCGTCGTTGGTGGTCTGCATATTAGTGACAGATGCGTGAACTATCTGCTGAAGCTTGTCTAGAATTTCTACAAATTACCCAATAAAATTAATTCGGAATGTGAACCTAAAATTACCTAAAAGTACTACTTAATAAGTCCTATTTACAAATCTATAATGTCTTCCAGCTGATCTACGCAGGTTAGACCATCTGTATCCAGCGTATACTATCTGCTTGAATGTACATCCCAAACCCAATTAGTCTTAAAGGTCCCAGCATTTGTCATAGGATAGCTATGTGACAATCAGCGCTGAGTCGCTGTTCAGTCAATATCAAATATAAAGTACAATATAACCCCGTAAATATCACTTCAGTTTGAGAACCAAGCTCTGTCAGAATCAACTATTATGATCCGCTTAATGTCACTACCTGCTTATTATCACGATTTGTGATTGGAAAACCATAGCGATATCAGCGAGGTTTCACTGTAGAGTGAAACCTGTCTATAAAGGCCACCTCTGGGACAAAAGAAAAATGGCCTTTATAGACAGGTGGCCTTTATAGACAGGTTGATTTCTATAGAAAGTATTATTTTTGGGTTGTGAAAAAGTGGCCTTTATTAAAAGGTGACTGCTCTATAGAGGTGGCCGCTAATATATAGGTTTGACTGCACTGCATTAATTTTTGTTCTTGCCTCGATCGTAGACATCAAAGAATAGAATGTAATAAGTTGCGAAGCTACGCAATAGGTAAAACGTTAGAGAGATCAAATGTGTCTTCGGAAGTGGCAAGCAACAAAATTCAATTGGTCCGTTCTCAACAAACGAACCACAACTATATGTAATGTAATGTAATCAGTTGACACCTTCTGTACATGCCCGGTCAGATTTACAATAAAATATATTGATATGACGCCAACTTTAAGCCTAAAGGACAACGGAGGAGCGTAGCCATAGCTTGCAAACAGAAAACCTTGCAGATATATCGCAGCAACTAAATGAACAAAATCGAACAACAGCAATCAAAACAATGTTCTGTCAAACTGTAAGCTAGAAATAAATTAAAACGTTCATAATGCTCACTTTGACATCGGAATAAGACCGAAGTCTCGCTTCCGTGAAATACCGTGTTATTCTTTGCAACGATCGCGGATGCCAAACGGTCGGAAGACAACACGCAGTGGCGTAGCGAGCTTTTAATTTTGGAGGGGCAAATGGCTGCTCAGCAGCCGCTTCCCATCGACCCCGCCGGAGGCGAACATTTTTGGGGCGTTGGTGTACCTGCAAGAACACGTTAGAGTTTTCTGCAGAACTGCAGTTTCGAATCCAGTAAATATATCGACGACCCCATAATACGGAAACGTCTGTCGGTTTGTATGTTTGTTTGTTTGTTTGTTTGTTTGTTTGTTTGTTTATTTGTTTGTTTGTTTGTTTGTATGTTTGTTTGTTTGTTTGTTTGTTTGTTTGTCGGTACAAAACCGGGTACCTGCTACTCTGTAGCAAGTATGGGCGGCAAACGTCCCGGGAAAAATGTAGGCCCCGGTTGAGTACACTTTTCTAGACGCGCGTTGTTTAGCCAGCTCTGAAAGCAGGTCAAAGTTGAATAATGCAAATTGGCGCAGAATATAACGAAGCCGTTTTTTGAAAAGGCTGCCTTGAAGTCGAGATATATTTTTTCAATTTTGATGAAATTATTGCTGTGGAATGGGCACCTCGAACTCGCTGTGCTTGCCGTGGCAAAACGTTGCGCTCGAATGGTTGGAAAAGA
>OFHS01005787.1:0-11148 GCA_900245855.1 Calvadosia cruxmelitensis | reverse complement strand
CGGGGAAGCAACCCCACCAAACCAATTTCTGCTATTCGCTTGTACGCAGCTCCCACCAAACCAAGCACCAATGCCAAAACAACTTATCTACGGTGATGAGTTTAATGTAACAAAAAAGTTCATTTGATTGTGTTGGTATATTCCGGTGTTCTTTTTGAGTCTTCTTGCATTACCTCATGAAACAACTGAAACACAAGAAACTAATTACAAGACTGTATCAAAATGAACATAAATAGCATTCAATAAACTAGAATTTGATCCTGCAACTATTAGCAAGGATAACCAAACATCAATCTCAGCTGGTTTTAACAACATTTTCAAGCTAATTTCACGCTATTTCATACCCAAAATTTCACACGATTTTAATGCGATTTTCACGCGATTTTAATGTGATATTCACTCGTTTGGGATAGCGTTAAAACCTATTGAAAAAGACCCTTTTCACGCGATTCAGATCGCGTGAATTTTCACGCGGTTTTCAAGCGGATTTTCACGCGTTTTGATTTCGTAGTGTTGCAGGGAAAGCATGTCCAAACTCATTGACTTTATTGAAATTCTTTAATCGCTGCAAGAAATGCTTTGGCCAGTTGTCGTTAGTCGAGTGCACAACATTGTCAGGGGATAATAAGCACTATGAAATTAACGATCGACTACAGATTACATCATACAATGTTGGGATGCATCATGAAGGAGCTAAGAGATTTTATGCGACGATGCATTTGCCAACTGTTGCTTCTGTTCCAACCTGGACTACAAATATGGAGAACAGTCAACTTTGGAACAATGCAACAAAAGTAGGGCTGGGCCGATTAATCGATTAATCGATTAATCGATAGTTCACCCGACAATCGATTGTTTATTCGTCGTTTCAAATAATCGTTTTACAATTGTTGATTTTCTCAATGACGTTTTCGTGCTTTATTCAAACTTTTGAAAGCGCTGTTTTCGAATAAATTAATTATGAATTCTTGTCTCCGCGTAGACAATGATTGGAAATGAATTGATCCTCTTGTCTCCATGCAAATGAACGCACACATTATAAAAGCGAATCAGGTTTAGGAGTCGAGTTCGTAGAAACGTTTGAAGCGTAATTTGATCCGCCTCTTCTTTTGTGAGCCCTGCAGCAAACAATAGATTTGTAATTCAACACTGGCGTGTTATGTCGTCAGAAAAGCGGGTGTCATAGCAACACGACTTCGTGGCCGGAAAGCCATTTCCGTTTGGTAACGCCATCAAACACGCGCCACAAACAGGTTGGAAGGCGTCGAGTTGCAAAACTTGCAAGTGATTTCTTCAATCGCACAGCAAAACGATGGCAGTAAAACTAATCATTACACAGAGGATTTATGGGATTAGTGATCGATTATTTGATAGCGAAGTAAATATTATTATTTTGAAGTTTTGAACGGTGTTTTCGTTTGTCGTTTTTCGTGTGTTTCTCAGACAGTGAAGTTTTGTAGATCTGCACATGTTTGCTATTGTCGTGGTGCTATGAAATTAAATAGATCTATTGTTTGCTTCCATTGTGTATTGTTCTATTACGATTTATCGATTAATAATCGATTGTTGGCAGCGATTAATCGATTGCTGAAAATCTACAATCGGCCCAGCCCTAAACAAAAGTATGTCAAAAGCAGCACAAGACATAAAAGTAGAAAAAGGAGACAAAATTACGGTTTCCTGTGAAGGTAATTGGCAAAGAAGAGGCTTCTCAAGCTAAAATGGCATTGCAAGAGTTGCAGCTGTGAATGGCCTGGCATCCAAAGTCATAGACTTCGAAGCTCTGTCCAAGCATTGCAATAAATGTTCCTGAGAGACAAAAACATCTGCCACAGTTGAACATGTTTGTCAAAAAAAAACATGATGGCTCTTCTACTTCAATGGAAACTGTTGCCGTTAGGAGAATCTTTAGGCGTTATGAGGAAAAATATGACCTGCAGTAGAGTGGGTACTTGGGCGACAGAGATTCCAAAGGACTTCAGAACTTGCTGGATTCTGACCCTCCTATTTACCGCAGTTGCTCAATAGCCAAGCTTAAGTGTGTCAGCAATATATAGAAGAAAATGGGTCGCAGACTTATGACTCTAGTAATAACTTGCAGGAATAGAGGTATGTACTTGCAGACAAAAATGTTGTTTATGGCATTGGAAGAAAGGGGAAATAGTCCAAAAAGCTATTCTTCATATTCAAGGACATTATGGTGCAGCCATTAGAAAGCACATTGGAGATGAGGCTGCCATGAGGAATGCTATTTGGGCAATCTACCATCATAGAGCTGGTGACTATAGCAAATGCTTTGAGTCGTGTCCTGTCAAATCGGGAAAGAAAGATTCTTTGCCATTTCTGCCAGAGTACATTAAGAAGTAAATAGAACAAGTGTTTGAGGCACTTTCAACATATGGAATTCTTTCGAAATGTACCCATGGGAGGATGTAAAATGTGAACGAGCCCTTCCAGAATGTTATATGGTCGCTATGTCGAAAGGAAGTATTTGTAGAGAAGTGTCATCTTGATCTTGATGTGGCACCAGCTGTGATTCAGTTAAATGACGGAATGGATGCCAAAGTAGGTGTATAAAATGACCTTCGAATCTTGGACAATCATTACACCAAGCTGTACTATTACTTTGCAGACAAGAAACGAGTCAAAGGACCAGTTGTCACTGATGAACAGAAAAAAACGCCAGCGGAAGACTTCTGCAACCAACAAAGACAGCAGTTACGGGTCTGGTTTGTGAGCTGATCAGGAATAATCTCAGAGACTGGCAGTAGTTATTCATTGCAGACACTTGTTGCTTAACATTTCTTAAGTAAAACTTTGCATTTTCAACCATTCAACAGTTGTAAAATGATTCCTTTATGTTTGCGTTGCATTGTCTCTGTTTTGCCTTTTTCACAAATTTGATTAGGACCCAGGATCGTCCAAATGACGCTTTAACATCCTCAACCATTTGTTTTGGAGCAAGGAACAGCCCATGTCAGTCACGCTGCTCCAAATCCTACTAATTAGAATCGGCATTCATCCACATCCAGGGACAACTGCGTGGCCTTGTACAGACTGCAATATCAACATCAGTCACTCACAGTGGCCAGCCAAACAACTCGAAGATTCCCAAATTCTACAGCTGAATGTGAATGGTTTGTCAGGTAAGATCACGTAAATGATGGATTTTATGGAGAAGAATTCGATCCTGGTCGCAGCACTTTAGGGAACCAAACTCACCGAGAAGTCGAAGATCAAGAGTGAAGGTGGCTATAAGTTAGTTAGGCAGGGAGGGGTCACAACAAAGGCGGCGTCCTCGCATCGATCCTTGCAATATGGCATGCTTCCACTCCCACAAACCAACCAGAACACAACGGAGCAGTTAGGCATCAGTGCCTAATCTGGGAAACCAAAATCAATTTTGTCAACATCTACTTACCACCTCAGTCAAACTGTACTCAATATTACAAGGGCTTAATTCAATATCTACTCACTGTCGATGATTTTGTGATTCATGGAAATATGAATGCACACCACGATCCATGGTACTCAAGCCTGGCTACAGATGCAATAGATGAAGAAGTCGATCAGTCCAACTTCATAGTGGTCAAGGATGATACTCCAACCAGGTTGTCTACCAACGGAGAAAGCTCTCCGGGCATTACAGTCGCCAGTACGAGCATCGCCAAAAGCATTAATTGGACCACGCAAATTGCTCTGAGCCCAATCCACCTGCCAATCATTTTTGCAATGCAACGTTCCATCCAGCGTGTCGAATCAGAAAAGAGAAGTTACATGAACTTTTCCAAGGCAGATTGGGCAGCATTTATGTCCAGAGCGGAGACATATTTTAGTCATTGCCCTCCATTGGCAACAGTGTTTGAAGCTGAGAAAACACTTCGAAAAATGCTTCAAAAGGCCGCCCAAAAGTCTATCCCATCCGGCCAAATACCAGTTTTCTGACCAAACTTTCCACATGCAGTGCTCGCATTAGGCAAGCGAAGAGACGTCATTAGGTCGGTAGACCCATCCGATTATAAAGCAGCAGAATTACCAACGAGATCAGAGGATTGGTATGGGCCAACAAGCGACGCGAATGGTTGGAACACGTTGAAAGTTGTGACTTCAAGGAAACAACTAAACGACTCTGGGCAACAATCAAAGGTAAGCAGCCCACGAGGCAATGCTCAAACTATCACAATTGAATTCGACCAAGCCATACCGGACCCGACTACATGTGCTACGGCCTTCAAGCGCCAGTTCACGCCCCATCCACCTACCAATAGGCTGAATATTAGTCAGGACTTGGTTAAAAACAGATTTTGACGGCATTCTCATTGCCGAAGTTCGCCGTGTATAGGGAACGACCGGCCCACAATTTTGGTGCCGGACCGGACCGGATTACAAATGCGGCCGGCCGGACCCGGACCAGACCGAACCGGACCAAGTGTTGAACAACAAATAAATTTACAAAGGTTGAAACTGTTTCATTATTATTAAAACTGTTTACAGTATGGATGCTGCAATTTGATCTGATTTCCTAAAAAAATTACGCATGGAACTCCTTCTGTCTAGACAGTGATGAATAATGCGTGAAGATGTGCGAGGAAAAACCAGCTATTTACTTATCTTTCAAGCGTCATTTTATGCTGAGCACTTGTGAATCACACCTCAACCACTTGCGACCGAAGCGAGAAAACGTTGTGGAGAACAACAACAAACCACACACGCTGCAAACGATATTTCAGCATCGTAGCTTGAGCCTAATGACTTTACAAGTGACAGCTCATTGTTTGTTTACATTGCAATGTGATTCATGTAGAAGAAAGAGGAAGCTTTTAGCAACATGGCAATATCAATTAAAAATGCGTATTTGTATAGACACTTACTTTGAACGCGCCTGAAATTTTTGATTTGTTTCCTGTTTGCCAAGAGCAGTTGCGAATACAATGGGCTGGTAACGGCTTTTTAAAGGAGCTCATTCCATTGCGTGGATAAGCAACTGCCCTCTTTCACACTTAGCAAGTGGTGTCGATGCTAACTGAAAACATTTTGTGATTTAAATAATGCGTTTTGCTTTAGAAATTCTTAGAAATTCTGCTTGGTCCTGTCCGGCACATTTCAAAAGCACTTGGTCTGGTTACCGGACCGGACTGGACCAGCAAAAATCCGGCCAGATCCTGACTGGACCGGACAGTCGGGTCGATCCCTAGCCGCGTATGAGCAGTTGCGCCATCGTGTCTACACGAACGGTGAGAATGTTGACACTTTTTACAGTGATATCAAGAAGCTGTGCGATTTAGCTAGTATGGGAGGAACAGGAGTGGCTTTTGTTGTCAATTTGCCTGAGAAAATCTCCATGCAATCTCGCCCGCTTTCCGACGCCACAGACGAGGAGCTTTGCTGCTTGTGTGCTGTGCTGATTGAAGCTGACGTGTCACGTGAGACCGTTGTTTCGGTTGCAGCTGCAAACCGAAGACTCCCTCCACCTCGGAAGGTTGGAGCCCTGCAGAAAGATGGGCGTGCTTGTTTCTTCGACCCCGGAATATTAAAACGGCTTGTGGATGAGAAATGTTTTGTTGACTGGACGAGCTGGTTGTGCTATGTTTGACACTGGTTGCACTCACTCAATTGTTTCTCATCGCATGGTTGTGCTCTCTACGTTAATCTGTCAGCATCGCACTATTTCTATGACAGACGGTACATCTGTGACGGCTGTAAGGTCTTCAACTGTATCTGTTACAGTTGATTGTACATGGTATGATCTGTGTTGCGTTGTGGTCGATCAATTGTCGTCTGGAGTGGACATCATTGTTGGCATTGATGGCATCAAACTATTCGGCGGAATGAGCATCTCAGCTTCTGGAAAGTTTTCATTTGGTCTTGGTGAATTGTTAACTATGGCTTCTGCTACTGTTGCTCCTGAAAAGGCTTCTAATGATACTATTATTCCTGAATCTATTAAGTTAGACGATGTCAATTTTCTGTGTGTTTATAGCTGTCGTTTGGACAGTCAAGTGGAAGTGGCGCAATAGACGCCCTCCTGATTTTCTGGGTAATGCTATCATGTCTGGAGTGCTAACTGCGTCATTTGATGCTAAACTGGATGAATGGATTCCTCGCGGTTATTTGGTGCCGTATGACGAGGAGCAATTAGGGCTGCTCAAAGCTCTCATATCAATGCTTGCAGTGGCTCAAACCAACAAGAACACATTCGGCCAGTCTTTGATTTCCGTGATTTTAATCAAAGCATTGGTTTGTACAGTGGCGTCAGTGATGTCTGTATGCAAACCTTGCGTGATTGGTAAAAGTGTGCCATTGTTGATTTAAATGTTGTTAAACATAGTTTAAGCGAGGTTAAACTCGGCCTCCACGCAGGCAAGGCCAAGGGTAGTATGGATAACCACTGACATCCAAGTGAATGACAAGGGTTCCAAAGGTCATGTGACCTTTGAGTCGCACCATGCCATAATCAGGGGCGGTTTCGGAAGAAGGATTACTCAATCTCGCCATCGCCTCCAATCATCGTAGTTGTTCTGACATAGTGATACCGATCCGTTGTCATGCCTCGTATCACGCGAAACAGTCGAGAAGCGGATTATGCCGTATCTCTGTCGTCCGGGAATGCGCCTGTGGCTAGCAATACGATGTCCGCTGACGAACGCCGAGAGCTTGTCCAAGAGGTCGTCTAAGCAGTATTGGCCAATGCCTCCGTCCAACGAGCCGTCACCCAAAGTAGTTACGAATGCCAACAACCGAACGAGGTCTCTGCAGAGTCAGCAGCTCAAGGTATGTCTGAATTTACAACGTTGCCAACCTTTGTGAACACTTTTGTGTTGTCGGTACTGCTGGTTCTCCAGATGCCTATTTGTCTGGGTCGTTGCCCAACGCTGATGTAACGAGCGTGATGCCGCACCCTACCATGGCTCTCCCCGCATTGCCGACCATGATGCCTCAGGAAGGCCCGCCATTGCATCAGCCATTTGTGTTGATTCCTGGCTGCTCGCCTGTTTCCCCAAACTGGTATGTAATATTTGCAATGGCAAATTTGTCGAGCTAGGAGACCTGTTATCTCCCGAAGCGATTGAACTAGACGAAGATCCACATGTCTTTTTTTAAGGATGTCTCGTCCTAACGGCATCCCCGCGGCAGTCACGTCGTCAAATTGCGGATATATTATCGTGGTTGGAAGCCTTTACCATTTTCGGCATCGTGCTTACGTCGTACTTCCATCAACGTTGGCGCGACTTATCTCTGTACAAATTATTCATTGTCCGTACCTATCGCCAATTTGCAGGCATTGCATGGCAAAAATACGATAAGGCATTCAGAGAACACGCTGCGGCTACTGGTTTGGTTGATTGATCGGACATCAATACCCAATTGTACAGCGTGCACACGGCTGGCTCCCTTCCTCGGTCTCAGATATCCGAACCTCAGACGGCATCTGGTTATAGAGCAAACGACGCATCTCCTTATCGGTCATCTTTTTGTCGATCTTGGAACAATGGCATGTGTTCTATGGGTTCGGGTTATTGTCGATTGCCCCCATAAATGCTTGCTATGCGTGAGAAATCACCACTGTGGTCGATTTCCCCAAAAAGGCCACGGCTAGTCCTTCAGGCAACGAACGGTGGCAAGATCGACCTCCCAACCCTCCCAACGCAGGAGCATCAAAGAGCCGTTAACTGGGGCAACTGGCCCATGCACGTCTCATTTGAGAACGTGCTTCGTCCGTGGGCTAATCACAAGTTAATGCCGTTGTTATCCTAAAAGTTCTTAAGTAGGCATTATGGTGTGCCTTGTTGCTCTGATTTGCACACACGTTGATTTGCGCATATATCATGTTGATTCTTGTGTTCGTAAGGGGTGTCTAAGGCTGGCTGTGTTGCTACCCGTCCCCGATAATATTCTGTCATTTGCATGATTTCCTCAGTATGTTTTGGTGTCTGCATTAGATCATTTAACGTGAATTCAGCTACTGCGCGGTAGTTTTTATTTGTGTCCCACTGCCTTTGTGTCCTTCCTGTTTCCATCTGGGTGGGAGGAGCGTGTGAGAAATCTGCTTGGCAGCAACAACGGACATGAGGCCCTTAGAAAAATCGAACAAAAATCCAGTTAATTTCAGGAGAACCCAATTAAATTCAGGAGATCGCTTCCTCAACACAACCTGCCTCTTTTCCCCTATGTCTACGGTATATACGAGACTTTAGCAACAGTCCATCAAAATTCGATATTGAACTTAGTTTTGCCAAACTTTGGTATCAAAATTTATAATTGAAAAATCGGCTTCGCAAATTATTATTTTTTTATACAGGGCTTAAGGTGTTCTTTGTCGATGGAATGCACAAACAAGGTACGGCAAAATTTTCTGCTGCCGTGCAGGCTACTGGGAAATTGCAAGGGAGATGAACATGTGTGTGATATAAGGGCCTTCAGTTTATGAGTTGAGTTTGCAGAACGGCTGAGCATGAAGCAGTAATTTGATCCACCTTTTCCTTTGTGAGCGCTGCAGCAAACAATAGATTTGTGATTCAACACAGGTGTGCTATGTCGTCAGAAAACCGACACAACATTGTGGCGCGAAAGCCATTTCTGTTTGGTATCGCCATCAAACACGCACGCCCTACGAACAAGTTGGAAGCCGTCAATTGCACGTGATTTCTTTACTCGCACAGTAAAACGATTGCAGTACTCAACACAAAAGGCATGCAACCATTCAGCATTGTGGAGAGCGCTGGATTTAAAGACCTTGTCAACCATGCATGGCTGCCGTACAAGTTACCAAAACGGCAAACGATTGGTCAAATGATAACGCTCCGTCAATGCGAAGGAATTAAAAGTTTAAAGAGCGACTAAATTTGACTACAGATGGATGGACTAGCTCATCACAGGGTGGCTACAACACCATTACCGGTAAATAGTGTTTCTGCACATATCGATCAGCTTATCCTTTACACTTTTGTTTGATCATTTACTAACTTTGCATTTGTTGTTTATAGTGATTGTGCAGTTCACTTAAAAGACTGGAAGATGTAATCAAAGGTCCTCACAACCAGAGCAAGCAACGAGCGACACACAGGCATCAATTTGGCCAGCGAGATCAATGGTGTTCTCAAAGAGTTCGGTATTTACAGATTTGAGAGCAGCCAACGTGACCCTTGTTGGCGAGATGATAACTGGCACTCCAAATCGGCCATTTCCATTCAGCATTGGCTGTGCAGCGCACAATCTGAATCTTTGTATCAAAGACGCCATGAGTCACGGTGCAAACAGACCATTTCAGACAGTCGTCGCAGCAGCTCGTAAATTAATTGGCCACTTCAAGATGTCAACAGTGGCAACCAACGAGTTACGAACAAAACAGATGATGGATTCTGAACATCATGCAAAGAAATTGATACAAGATGTTCCGACGAGATGGAATCCTGTATTCTACATGTTGGAGCGGCTTATTCTGATGAGATGGCCCATGACTGCTGTTCTGTCAGATAGAACGCTCACCAAGCTGCAAGATGCAAGGGCACTGGACATGCCGTCAGAGTCGTGGCTTTCGGCAGAGGAGTTGATTCCTGATGTAAACTCTGGTAAGCGGACACCTGTGTCCTGTTCTATATGGACAATCATTAGTCATTAGTGGACGACAGGTTCAACGGTACAAATACTACATTTAGTAATTGGGAGTTGCAGATAATTATTTGTTTATCTGGTACTGTAGTAGGTCGGAGGCTACTCATCCGGTCGGCGTCTCATGGTAAACAGACGACAACTTCGAAAGACCTGAACGACACCAAATGACGAATTGCATTCAATCAGACATCTTTTCAAGCAGCACAGCCATTTACAAACGCCGAGAGGCAATTGTTTACCAGAGGCAATTGTTTACCGTTCTTAGTCCGACCGTGACAGAGATCGGGTGTGCTTCTGTGTTGCTCCTGGAGAAAGCCTTTTTTCTTGGATATTCCACGTTATCTGAACCGTTGTTGCTATATTTTCTATATTATATGATTATAACAACAAGAAGTGGTCAGCCAGGCTGACTCTGGACTAGTAAGAGAACTTTTAATCCACTCCATGGAGACAGATGACATCGTGAAAGAGAAGGAAACCGTGATGCGTGACCTGACTTCAGGGAGTGCGCCTGAATGCGCCCATTGCCATGCAATCAATCAAAGGAAGAAGTCAGGTTTGTGTCAGGTATGCAATCGACATTATCACCTGTCTTGCGTGAAGCTTACCCGAAAACAATTCATGCAAATCGCAAATTGGACTTGCGCCGATTGTAATGATTCACAATCCAATCAGAAAGATGACAATAGCTGCCAGGAAAACATAGACAGCACTGTTTATATCATGCGGAATGTTAATGTTTCGACAGTGGATCGCATCCCGAGGGGCAGCAGATCGCTAGGTGCAGAGACCCTGAGGAAATTAATCGATAAAGTTTTGGAGGAAAACAACATCTTAGCGTGGAGGAATCTATTGTCCTTTGCAAAGCTTTGCTTTCGAAAACATGCAAACAGAGCCAAGAGCAGCAAAGGTCAAAGCCTCACAGCAAAACTAAACGAGGCACTTCGATCCTTCCCAGAGTTCAACGAACCTCCTTTGGAAGGGAACTATCGCAGGAAACAACAAGCGACACAGGGAGGTTAGCAAAACAAATTTCCACTAGAATTAACCTCGGGGATTATAAAAGGAGCAGTACGCCTAGCAACATCAAAGGAGTCCTTCCTCGAACCAACAGAGGCATCCAGAGACCTATTGGAAAATAAACATCCATCTAAACCCCTCGATTTTACAGAACCCCCTGTCCCCGACCCAAGCATACCAATCCGGTCCGTTTCCGAAGAGGATCTATCTGCAGCTATTCGATCCTTAGGCAATGGTTCAGGAGCAGGCCCTGACGGATTGAAACCACAGCACCTGAAGGACCTGCTCAATGCGCCAGCCGTTTTGCAAGCAAACCTTCTGAGAAAGTCACTTACAAAACTCGTGTATACAATCATCGCAGGGAATGTGCTGAGAGAAATGCGACCCATCCTTTTTGGAGCGAAGCAGATCTCTTTGAACAAAGAAGACGGAGGCTTGCGGCAAATCGCAGTAGGAAATGTCCTCAGGAGAATATGCTCCAAAATACTCACACGTTCGTCGAGAGAAGAGAGTGAA
>OFHS01005785.1:595-11149 GCA_900245855.1 Calvadosia cruxmelitensis | reverse complement strand
GCACCTCCCCTAATTGGGTTCCAATTTGAGACATACGTATGTAAAATCCTGTATCCGCCCCTGATCCATATCCAGGATTTTTGGAGATTGCTCACTTTCTGGGATCGCCTCAAGCACTTGACTGCTGTTTGATATCCACTTTGTCAACTGGAATCCGCCCAATTTCATCAAGTCCATTACCTTCGTTGCCATGGTAACAGCCTCAGAGTCGTTTGGGACTGAAAATAGCAGATCATCCATAAAGAAGCAACGCTCGACTACTTTCACAATTTCCTCACCAAATTCCTCGTGCTGGTCTCTAGCGGTCCGGTGCAGGGCAGTAATAGCGCAGCATTGACTGCTGATCAGACCAAACACATGCGTCTTCATCTGGTAGGCAACGGGGTCCTTTAATGTGTCACCATTCTCCCACCATAGAAACAATAATGACTCGCGATCTTCCTCTGTAACGAGAACTTGATTAAACATGCCTTTATATCCGACATGACTGCGACTGGCTGCTGGTGAAAACGTGATATGCAGCCTAACAAATCGTTCAACAAATCGGGGCCGCTAATCTATCGATCATTCAACGATGTACCAGAATAACTCGCACATGCATCGAAGACAACCCTAATTCGACCAGGTTTGTTTACATTCACAACACCATGATGGGGTAAATACCATCGTTTATGTCCAGCATGGATCTCATTTTCATGGAATAGCGTGGCATACCCTTCGTCGATGTACTTTCCCACTTCTTTCTTGTATAGCTCAGCGTATTGCGAGTCTTTGTTGAACCTTTTCTTGGGGCTGTCGAGGCGAGACAATGCTTGTTTGCGGTTGTTTGGCAAGTGGCAATTTGTTTCCTTCCAAAGTAAACCCACCTTGTCATGACCATCGACGAGAGTAGCCTTCTCCAATGTCGCTTCCGCTCTCTTGTCATCCTGAGAAAGGGGTTTTTTGAAGTCATATTTGGTTCCGAAGTCCTCAATCTTCCACAGGCGTTCTAGTTGGTTTTAAAGGCAATCTGGAGGAGATGACAGCATCAAGGCAGACACAGTATTAGTATCGGTGTCACCTAGTCCAGCCCAAGAGCCGCCCAACAAGCACCAACCAAATACCGTGCGGACAGCGACTGGCTCTTCAGGGTCCCCCCTTCGGCATTCCAGGGGCAGTAATGCTTCACCCGCATTTGCTCCAATCAGCAAATCGATCTTTCCACCTTCAATGTGGCTCAATGAAATGCCATTCAGGTGCGGCATTGTCTTTATCTCCTTTGTTTCTGGCTTCTTGCATGGCAAGTCAAGATGTTTAATCGCAAAGGCTTGCGGAATTTTTACCAATTGTCCCTCGCCACTTTGTAAGTGCAATCCGCTGACCATCGTTGCTTTCGTAGATGCTTTCTTATTGGTTACTTGTGTCATGGCAATGCTTGATTGGCTTCCTTTCAATCCAGCTCGTGTGGCCAAATCTTGGGACAACAGCGTCACCTGGCTTCCCGTGTCCAACAGCGCGTTCGCTTTTACGCTTCCCTTCGGTCCCAGGACCTCCACGGACACAACTTGCAAATGACGAGGCGGTGATAGTCTCTTCTTTGATTGTCTTGCTTTCCGCAACTTTATCCCGATGCAATAGTGTGGTGTGATTTACTGCATTCTTTGCATCGTTTTCGAGGTACAGTCTACCACCCTGTGACCTAGACGGAGACAATTGAAGCAAGCCCTTGCCTTGGCCACACACTCCTTTCGCTCGTCCCAACGCATAACTTTCGAACAAGTCCAAGACATGTGTGCATCGTCACAGAATATACATGATGTATTGTCGTCAGCAACAGTGGCTAGTACTTTCGCCTTCGGTCTAAAACCTGTTGTGGGGTGTGTCTCTTCGGCAGGGGCCAGGTCCCCCCACACAGCATCATTTGCAGCAAGCGATTCTCGCTTAACAAATTCTACAATCTCTTTTAGGCCAGGGGTTTTTTCTTCTTCTCTAAATTTTACAACGCGCTGCTTCCACCTCTGTTGCATGTTAAATGGTAGGCGCTGCACGATCGTACACAGGGTCTCCGAGGCATTTACATCATCGTAATAATTAATTCGGTCTAATGCAGACCAGCAGGCAAATAGTTCATGGTAAAACTTTCGCAGCGCAGCGGGTTGCTTTGGGGTATTGGACCGCCTTTGGTTACCCTGTTAATGTAGGAACGGCTCACAATCACTCTATTTCCGAACTGTTCTTTGAGCGTTTTTTATGCTTCCTGGTATCCCCGTTCATCCACAGTTAAACATTCGATTGCCAGTTTGGCATGTCCGGTGACATTGCTCATCAAGTGGGTCATTTTGGCCGCGGCTGTTAACGACCAAGTCGTGATAGTGTAGCGGGTCAACGTCAATTTTTAGGTTGAGTCCAACCAATGTATCGGCGAACGCTTCGTCTCTATCGACAAACAGCACGTCATCACTTGTGCTGCTGTCTATCCAATCGTCGATCGGGCGTTTCTCGACGGGTAACTGGTGAGGAGGAATCGTGCGCAATGGCAACAAATGTATTTCAGTTTTTTGCGTTTACTCTGTGCGCTCAAGTGTTTGCTCTCAGTAGAAGCAACTTTATCTATAGAATGTTTTCGCGAAACGGGTGGTGTCGTTACCGGCCTGTCCGCAACTGTCAGCTCTGTAAGAGCGTGTTCTAGGTCGCCACCTATGCTTCTGTGGCCTATAGTGGAGGGGACTTCGTCTGCCCTGAATTCCAATTCATCGTCGATTTCACAGCTAACTCGCTCAACCTTTTCTTGGTAAGGCAGGAGCCAAAGACTAGCGTTTTCGTGCTCTTGGTTGTCATCCAATTGTTTGATAAACGCACCGTTCAATATATCTAACTCAGCATACAAGCCGAGCACCTTCCGTTGGAAGGATCTCAAAAGCCGACGAGATTCACTTTGCCCAAGCAATCTCTTGGCATTTTTAACTGTTTTTGTCAATACTGCTGCCTTAGAAGCTCGAGTGCGCTTGATTTGTGCAACAGTTCGATCATCAAATGCGCTTGCCGCTTGTGGTGCGCCGGCTTCCATGTCACACAGGCACCCAACAACTAGCACTTTGCAACGAATAGATTTGCGACTATTTTCTTTTTGCGACGAGACTCAGGACCAACATGTAAATCGTACACATGAAATAGAAACCCAAATGGGACCTGACTGTAGAGAATCCTAGTTTCTAACCCACAACGCTTACAGGGGGTGGCGAGCCAACTTGTTCCAACTTTGATTACAACACAATCAACTTAGAACACCCTAACCAATTCGATGAAAACGACAAAGATTAACGAATAGCTCAACCAAGGCTCCAACAAGGCAACAATGATTATTCTCTCCGGGCAAACGATGTAAAAGACGACGATAAAATCTCCAATAAAAAGACAACCAGTCTCTCTTGACTCTCATTCGTTCTACAAAGTTAACTATTTACACAAACATATTTCTATTTCTAATAACAATGACAAATGACGTAACTAAAACAAACGATATTTAGTACACTTCCGAATTCACAGTTAAAATAAGGTGCCTGACAGCGAAAATCTAGCGTAGGCAAACAAATAGAGATTAAACTAAATCACGTCCATAACTAATCAAATATGACATAACTATAAATTACTAATTAAATCGTCCAAAACTCTCTGAAACGTCGTTGCGTCGTCAACACCAGGGTTGCCACAAATTAAGTCTAGTGGCAAAAGAATCTTGGGCACATTTGCACCGATGAGAATTGAGATTGTACTGTCTGCTAGTGAAAAGCTAGCATCATGCAAATCATCAAAATAACTAAAATCGCGACTAGAGGTTGGACGGTATGGCACTACTAATTTCGAAACAGAATATGCTCTCTGCACATCAACAACATCAAGGCGATCGCCTTGGAGCTTCAAAGACACAACAGACGCAAGATCACTATTTGTTTCTCTGCAGAGGGTGCTCAAAGAGAATTTATCTTTTTTGGGGCCTTTCAAACCGACGTACTGGGCTATGTCGTTCGCTATTAGAGACACTTGACTGCCAGAATCAAGCAGAACATTTACCCTATCTTCCCCTTTAAGGCCTATCAGCTTGACATTTACGACTTCTAGTTGAGTGCAACACATTTACTAATTGTGTTAACGTTTGCTGGTGGTACAACAGCGAGAGCTGCAGATGCAACGGTATTGTGCAGCAGCGTGTGATGCTGCTGACTATTACACACACTATATAGTAGCTTTTATAGTACTTTTATAAGTAGCTATTGACATGCATAGTTTTTATTAGTTAAAGTTAATTTACTCTTAAGAAAGTTTGTCTTTATAGATTGTTGATGTAATTATTTGAAATAAAATTGTTGCGTCGCAATGTTAAAAAAAAATAAAAAAATTACACACACTTGACTGAGTTTGGGCATCGCTTACTCTGATGTCCACTGTTAAAACTACGAAAGCACACTCGTTCTGCCTCAATTATCTTGACCCTTTCTTCGTACGGTTTGCTGTCCGATGGGCACTGGCTGCTCTGGTGAGCCTGATTACATAATATGCAGCTACTACGCCTACTGGCTTGCTGGCGGCAACTGTGTTCACCGCATGGCTTGCGGGTGGTTTTGCATTGCTCAATTTAGACCACACACAATCTTTGCAAATGTCGATTCCTCTTTAGCAAACGATACAATATCATCAAAGACAGGACCCACAGTTCTCAAATGCAACGTTTGCACCCTTCTACGCCAGCGCTGCTGGCACTCGATCGGCAGTCGCCGCACAACTCCCAACATTGTGCTTGTAGAATTTACGTCGTTGTTGTAAGGCAATCGAGAAAATGTAGCCGAAGCCACCAGCAAACTATGGTAAAAGGCTTGAATATTCGATAGGGCATGAAAACTTAGTTAAGGCCCATTACACATTTTATCTATATGAGCTCATGCAATCTTTCCATTAAACTCATCACTACAGTTGAGAGTTGGCGTTGGTGCTTGGTCGGTGGGCTAGCAAATGCGAATGTGAATTCGAATGTGTGCAAGCCACAGATGGCGTTGCGAACCTGTGTCTGTCTAAACAGGAAAGGGGCCCACCGTACAAGCACCAGTCACACTGATAATCAGTGGAAGAAGAAAGGGTTAATGAAAGGTGCCTTAATGGCAAGAGATGGTAGAGGATACTTACACCTTTATACTTACGCTTTGATACTTTTTACACCAGGGGTACGTGGTTGGATGGGTCAAAAAGAAATGCCAATAGCACGGTTGTAGCCATCTCTTCTGGTACCAAGCAAGCAATGACAAAATCTGCTAATGCAGTTTGCTGTAAGTTGATCCCATCTGTCCAAGGGCCACTAGCTCATCTTTGGTTCCATTTAGTCATTGGTTATTGAGCTACTTACACAGCCCCACCCCTGTCATCAGTTACCAGTCAAGCTGTTATTGTACAATCCTAGTATTGGATCGGGTATCAGCTCTATGGTTACCATATATGTGACCCCTGTGACAGAGGCTGGCAGTCTCTCTTCCGTGCGAGTTTAACTTAGCTTAAGCAAGTGTAACCCCATCAATCACCAAACAATTCTTTCAAAGTTGCTAAAGCCTGATCATAGCCTGCCTGGTCACGAGGAAAACACTGAACTGCCGTTTTGGTATTTCCAACGAGGTGACAAACTAAATGGTTCAATTTCGTTGCGACAGGCATTGTGGCACACTCTTAAATTTGAGACGTGAACGACTCAACAAACTCCTTATATTGTAGAGGGTTTCCATCGAATTTTTCTAGCTTCATCTGACTAAATGCAAGGGCGTCACTTATCGACACCAACTGCCACTATAGATTTGGCGTCAGCAGACGCAGACACAGGAGAGATTCGATTGGTCTCAACAGAATCTTCGACTTTGCTATCACTAATTCCCTCCCCTTCACAACAATGGGTGAAATACTAGGTGTTAAAGACAGATATGTTTGATACTTAGATTGGAAAGCAGATGAAAGTTGGAAGCGATCATCGGGCTCAATGACTAAAAGCAAGGTCTCGTATTGCGACTCGTGAGTTCCGCAGAGTACTGCGATAATATTGCAAAATTCACGTCTGGAAGTGCGGATTCTGCAATAACTAAGCCAGCGATAAAATCAAAAGATGACGCGGCTGCCATAAAACTTTCCATATCACAAAATTGTCAGATATGGCTTACCGCAACGCACTGAGCAGGAGAACAACGACCAAGAGAAATGTCAGCAAAACTGTACAACGAAACTTGACCACAGCAAGGACAACTGTAAAATCGAAAAGTCAAGAATAGAAATCAAATTAAAAATAGAATGACAAGAATTCACAACTTCAAGAAAATTACGTTGTGCAACAAAATAAAAAAGGAGGCATGTCAAAATGAAACACTGGACTGATCATGGGATGCACAGACACACCCACCAAAAATTAATCATGAGACTCATACACCCACAAAACTAGTCATGGGACTCACACACTCATAAAATTGATCGGACGATGGCCGTGGGAAACAAAGGCAAAAATAGGCGTGTGGACTTTCGACAAAACGAAATAGCCCCAAAAAACAACTATAAATGGGTCTAAAAAACGAATGAGATGTAAATTCAACATCAACCAGAAACAACGTTGGCTTACCCCTACACAGCAACGAACAAAAGAGGGAGCTGTGAAAACAGAATGCCTCAAATGTGAGTGAACAGCAGAAACACAGCGAGAAAAACGAAAAATGTTCTGGGAAACTACTCAACTAAAAACACTCACCAAGAGACGTTTGCACTGGCGAATTCTCGGTGAAGACGGACCATGTCAAAATTCCCAGTACTCTACTACTCCAAAGCTAACGAAATCTGGCTGTACTTGGTTGAAATACCAAAGCTTGAATGCCACTACGAATTGACTTCCAAGTAGGAACTCTGTGTTACGACTGACTTGTTCAAAACAACTAAAGAAACGAAGTTAAATATCAAAACTAAAGGAAATGAAAACTAATATCAACCAATCAGCGATTAACACTCCCATTGACCAGTTCTTCAGAAGAATCTCATTGGAAGACAAATAATCAAACAGCGATACCAAAACAAGTCAGTCTTATGCAACAGATGCTGAATGAGTTTGCGAGATTCTAGCTTGAATCCCAGAATGCACTTACTCAGCCCAAACTCTGCACTTTGCAAATTTCACGATCAACTCAATCTTGCACAAGAGAATTGAGGTATCAACAGAAGTTAAAATACATTGAAGTTCAGGACAAAGTATTTGAGAAATGTTATTTAGCTACTGGAAGATGACTCTAGATATGGGCTTTCTGGGTCCTGATGGAAAGCCAAAATACAATAGAAACGCGGCCTTAAATGGGGAAAGACATCTCATATGTAACTGTAGATTTGCCAATAACACACTGTACCAACAGGACCATATGAGAAATATCAATAATTAATTTGGCAGATTAAGATTTCCCGACTCAAGAGTCGTTGCTTACTGCCACGTTAACAACGCATGCTTGCAGTCTAGCTTAACCACCTTTGCAACTCTTAACAAACATATTCAAGCAAATATTAGCGAAGAATAATTGTTAATAGCAACGCCGGTGTGACAGCAGCAGCTCACTCTTCGTTTTCATTCCAGAGTTTCTCCTTGATGGTGCTTCTAACTTTGCCACCAGCATGACCTTTCATCTGTTGTGGCAGCCACTGAAATTCAGTCATCAGTATTTCGCTTCTGAGAGAAGCATGGTCTTTCCTCCTATTTGTTATGGGGTCAATAGCCAGGTCGAATTGCACAAGTGCACATGCATGCTGTCACTGTGTTCAATGCAAGTGTTATGCAAGACCATAAAGGCCAGGGTACGTGGCAATCTTGCATTTATCTAGAACAGCATTGGTGAATGATTTCTCAAGTGCTTGTCAAGCTGAAAAGCAGAATCAGCCAAAATCACTAGAGGGATTTCTGTACTCATTGCTTTATAACATAAATCAGTACAGAATCCTTTATCCTCAATTGTTTGTCAAAGTTGGGTGGACTGCAAAGTGACTTAGTCGTGTGAGTTACCAGAGAAATCATAGCTCCCCCACACAAACCTGTACTTAGCTTGGACTGAAGCCATAATGACTATCAAATAGAAACTTTCGAAAGTTGTGGTACTCCTTATTTGCTGCTTTCCCACCTAGAGGACTCTTTATAGGAATGTGACAGCCATCAACTGCATCCCAAGCAAAGGGAAAATCCCACGGTGTGCTCATATCATTGATGTTTGACTCCCTTAGACTTTGGGAAATGATGATCGTTGGCATCCTTCCACGTACAACTGACAATGGCATCGCCAACTTCATGTACAATTGTTGAGACAGTAGAGACACCAAGCCCTAACATCTCAGCAATTGTATAAAAGTAGTCCCTTCTCCCTACTAGGTGGTACAGACGCAAGATGTGATGGCACTCTGGTGATACAGGGTCTTCAGTTACAGTTTTCCTTTCCAGCTTGGGTAGAATCTTTCTAAGAATAAAAATAAACGTTTTCTTGGACACTCTAAAAGTTTTCTTGAAATGGTTATTGGAATAAGTTGTTTAAACTGTCTCCCATCGCCCAGTGTTTCTCGCCAGACGACGACGGAAATGAGGACAAACTGCCTGTTTATTGTCTGATAGTAAAACTAACAGGGCCAAAAGACAAACAGTGATGAGATGCTGCCTTTTTCATAACGCCACTGCAACACCGGTATCTAGCAACGCTCTCTATCGACGACTTGCAGCAATCATTGAGCGAACCAGTGAAGGCACCAAGCCCTAACATCTCAGCAACTGTATAAAAGTAGTCCCTCTCCATGCGGTACAGACACAAGCCAAGACGACACTCTGGGGATACAGGGTCTTCAGTTACAGTTTCCTTTTCCAGCTTCTGTAGAATTTTTCCAAGGATAAAAATAAACATTACAGACACTAAAAGTTTTCTTGAAACGGTTATTGGAGTAAGTGGTCCAAACTGTCTCCCATCACCCATTGTTTCTCGTCAGCCGACGGCAGGAATGAGGACAAACTGCCTGTTTATTGTCTGTAATAGGGCAAAAAAATAAGCAGTGATGAGATGCCACCTTTTTCGTAGTGCCACTATAGCACCGGTATCTAGCAACGCTCTCTATCGACGACTTGCAACAATCATTAAGTGTAACAACATTTTCTGTCCCATTCTGCCAGCCATCTTGAAAATGTGTTGCAGAATAATTGTGCTGACAGATATTTCATGTAGCATGGCAGGGCAATAGCGTGCCCGATGGAGTTTGTCGTTGGACGCTAAACATGCATTTGGAACGTGCTAAGGGCGTACTCAATTGCATACTACACGCTGTAATGTCAATGCATCTTTTCTGATTTGTTAGCTGATTCTGCAACAGCTGCATCCGCCTTATCAATGCGTTTGTTGTCCCGATCAACAAGGTACTGCAATGTTATGCTGCAAATGTCAACATACAACTTGTTCATCACATATATCTTAGATTAGCCCCCTTGTTGAAGCCTGCTACAGCCCGGGCAACACTACCTTCCACATGCCGATAGCTTATGAAAGCTGTCTTTGGACATCGCATCCATGTCAGTGCATGGAGCGATTCGTTCGTATGTTTGGTGCCTCCGTGTGTTATTCTGTTCAGCAGAGTGTGGTCAGCCATTCTGTTGTAAACAGGAACCATCTGGCTTGCCACTTCCCTGCTGAAAGGTTTGATCAGCGGTTTTCATTGTGGCCACCTGGTTCTTCAACAGTGCTAGGGTGCGTTGGTAAAAGCACCCGCTGTCAGTGGTCTGTGGGTCTCATTTGCCAATATTGGAAATGTTGTTCAAGATTGCACGTCTGTAGAAATGTTGGTGTATCACACTGTTTTCTCTAAGGCGACCCACTCCTTGCCCCCCCCCCCTCCCCCGAGCCTTTCATTTTTTGCTAGCTTTCGCAAAGCTGTCCCCACTCGTTTGTGGGCATGGTTGATGCATTCGAGCTTGTTTACATCCTGCTGGCCGTAGGGTTCCAAGTCACAGACAGATTTGTATGCAGCTGAGTCCCTGGCACTTAGCTTGTCAACATAACCAAAACCATGCTTGATGATAGATCATTTCCACATTACCTGGCAGCTGCTTGTTCCATGGCTTTGTTGGAGAGGGTGTGGTTCTTGCTGCACTCAGGAGAATGGATCATCTTCTAGGCATCAAGGTCTTCTTCGGATAATTCTCTTTTCTCTGCAAGTTTGCATGCATGACAATACTTGGAGTGCACATGCATGGTAGTCAACAACAAGGCCAGTCAATATATCAATACAAGAGCCAACACAATAGAGGGATGTAGATCCTCTTTTCTGCCAGTTACCATCAAACGACACAGAAATATCAACTATCGGCTGCTCTCCCCCATCAATAGCTTGTTGCAAATCGGCATCCGTGTCTACATATATGGCTGTTGAACAGTCTATGCTTTACGAGCTAGGAAGTCAGAACCTGCATCGATTTCAGCAACTGTGACGCTTTTGTCGTTATGTTTGAATTTCGATGTCATAGAAGACATACCTATTGTCAATCCAAATTTCTCGAGC
>OFHS01005784.1:0-11150 GCA_900245855.1 Calvadosia cruxmelitensis | reverse complement strand
GCTTATGTATTATATTGATTTAGCCATCAGGAATTGATGTTTTCAATTAAATGGAAGATGATGATGATGATGATGGATTCAAGATACAACATAATTGATTGATCAACTAGGCAGATTATTTAGTGAAGGTATTCTGATGTAAGAACGAAATGTATATATGGCCCTACAGTGAAACCTGTCTAGAAAAATGGGCTTTATAGACAGATAGCCTTCCTGTCCAGGTGGATTTCTATAGAAACTGTCATTTTTGGGTTATGAGGAATGGCCTTTATGCACAGGTGGCTGCTCCATAAAGATGGCCGCTAATACAGGTGGGACTGTACTATTTAAACGATGTACAGTTTATAGACATTTATTAGTAAAGAAGAACATCTTTTCTTTTCTTTTATTCTAGGAAACTGTGGAATGCAGAAAGTGGCGAAGTTCTAACTAGCTTTACTCACAACCACATTGTCAAAGCAGTTGATTTTTCAAAGGTAGAAAGAAATTGTTAATGGTGATTTGTAGTACTAGTGCGAGTTACACGCCGATGCGAGTTTTGCAAGGGTGATGAGAATTTGACTAAGTGATTGTCTGAATGGAAATAGAGTAGGCTGCAGAGCGCTTGAGTGCAATTGAAATCGAGATTATTCTATCTGGATGCTGGAGCAAACTGTATCAGACATGGAGAGCTAATTATCCATACAATTCCCAACACAGCTTCACACTCTCACATCCAGATAATCTCAGCAAATTTCAAACACGGTGAATGTTCAAACAGCATACACAGTTATATAGAGATGTGCGCTAAATATGCTTTTTGCCATACTCCAGGAAGTATATGTCGAGCCTCAATTTAGTAGATGAATGTGAGAATACACAGAAATAAGAGGCTAACAAAACTCTTTGCGCTCATTAGTTGCATCCCTTCTAAATCAAGAATATGACACGCAAAGTGTAACTTGTACATGCCAGAATGCGATAAATGGAACTCATTATCGTGTAAACCTTCTGTTTATCTTCAGTAGGGCCGTTTTAACCAGTAGGCCCTCAAAGTACGTGCTTTAGGCCCTCAGTCTGGATAGGCAGGGCCGTTTTAACCAGTAGGCACTCAAAGCACGTGCTTTAGGCGCTCAGTCTGGATAGGCCCTTCTCAATGTCAGTTCAAAACTCACAGTAACAGTATGTTGAGATCTAGTTCAGTGTGCGATAAGCTGCAGAGTGCTACTGAGTTTGTTTTCCCTGATTTGCTGTTTGTGAGCATGGCAACATCTGTGATATGCCAATGGGTGAACATTTTAACACTAGTAAGTTTCGGGCTATTTAATCGTTAAAAATAAGGCCCTCCTTGGGTAAAGTGCTTTAGAGTTTCTCAACGCTTAAAACGACACTTATTCTTCATTGTTCCAAATAATCAAGTAGCGATAAGCAAAAATTGTCATGTTGGTGTCAGGATGCCTTTGGATCACCTTCAAAATCACAGCTGTTGTGATTTTGAGTTTTGTGAGCCAAGCTACTGACATTGTTGCCCATCGTACAGACTCTATTATACGCGGAACAAATGGAGTACAGTTTCAGTTTCATGGACTACGGTACTGCTTGCGTGTCTCTGTTGATGTCTGTCTCTTAGGTGATTAATTGTTTTCTTTTTAGGAGTGTGTCAGACTGCTAAGTGGCAGTAACGAAATGAAAATGAGGATATTCGATCTTACAAATTATGATGCAGGTTAGTAGCGAAAGCAATTTTGATTGATTGATTGATTGTTTGATTGATTGATTAGTTGACTAATTGGTTGATCGGTTGATTAATTGGTTGATTGAATTCATTGATTGGTTGATTGATTGATTGAATTCATTGATTGCTTGGTTGATTGAAAGGATTGATTGATTAATTGGTTGATTGATTGATTGAATTCATTGATTACTTGGTTGATTGAAAGGATTGATTTATGTATTGTTTGATAGATTGATTGATTGGTTAATTGATTGATTGATTGAATTCATTGATTACTTGGTTGATTGAAATGATTAATTGATGGATTGATTGATTGGTTAATTGACTGATTGATTGATTGATTGATACTTGATGATGATAATGACGATAAATGACTGGTTGTCATTTTTGTTTTTCCCAAACAGAACCTCAGATACTAAACGGATTGACAGACAACCCTAAAGCATGCTTGTGGGGCGCCGATGACCAAATGATTATCAGTGGCGGAGACGACAAATGTATACGGTATGATTTAATAATCAAATGTTGTTTCTTTGTGTAAGGATAATTAATGGATTTGCCGTGCTGCTTTCCGTCATTATGATTTGTGTAATGTAGTTGCGTGATCAGTTTTGGGACCTGCCCTACTATGGGGGTAAAACCGTTGTTTTATTTCCAACTTCACTGATACCGCTGCATGCTAGCTCGTTCTGCAGGGGCTTTATTCATGGACCGGGACTAAAGCGCAGTCCGAGACTAAACACCTAGTCTGGACTAAATTACTAAATCTGTATATAGGACTTGAGATTTGGTCCTGGACTATGCTTTTGTTCTGGTCCATGAATAAGGCCCCAGATGAGCTACCAGTATTTACACCAAGAGGAAAGCACAGTGATTATTTGAATACAAACATTACATATGTATAACTGATTTTGTTTTTTTAATTTATCTTATTATTTTCTTATCAGACACAGCAATCATGTAGCTGTCTATTCATTGTTTTTTCAGACTTTGGGATAGTCGAACTCTGTCCGATGTGAAGAAGGCGGATATCAATTCCAACATCACAAGTGTGGAGTTATCAGCGGACGGCACAATTCTTACCGTAACGTATGGAACGACAGTGGCATTTTATAACCCAGAAACGTGAGTACTTTCAGATGCATTTCAATCTGGATCAATCAATGTAATCTTACTCAGAAACCCGGCAGTGCAGGATTTTAACGAGTTTGCTAAACTAATAAAATGACAATATTATCGCCGTGGCTTAGTTCTTCAATTATATCAGTTGTTTGAGGCCTTGACAAAGCTTAGATTACACTGACTGCCAAAGTTGTGATTCAAAAAAATTCTTCCAGGGTTTGGAAATGATGTTTGACCTGCTGCTTCTCTGTTGTGCTAAACCATATACGGTCAAACCTGTATTAACGGCCACCTCTGTAGAGCAGCCACCTGTGTATAAAGGCCACTCTTCAGTCTTCATAACCCCAAAGTGACACTTTCTATAGTAATTAACCTGGACAGAAAGGCCACCTGTCTACAAAGCTCAATCTCCTTAGGTCCCAAAGGTGACCATTATAGACAGGTTTCACTTTGCCCTGTATAAGTCAAATTTCTAGCACCAATGCATTTGTCTGAAAATTCCACGTTGACATCTACACAAGAACTGTTTTAAAATGCATTAAACGTGCTTAATCTGCAAATGTAAGGGGAGAAACTGGAGGTTAGCCTATGCACAATTTCAACGAGTTAAGACAGCTTCACACCATGCAATTTGCTGTATGCAATACAATCTATAAATAGCTGATCAGCTCTACTGATTGGTCCTACTCTTAGTGCAAATCATCCAATTTGCTAGCGCGGTGCTTCACAGATGTAAATGAATCACATACAGCTGCATCATTACGCTTATTGATGGCATAAGATCAACGTTGCATGCATTATATCGCATCGTATGAGACCTCCTATGTGTACAGTAATATACAGCAGGAGAGTTGTAGCTTTGACAGACCTGTGTGTTTTGTACTGCTTTTGACAAGTAGTTGGGATTTATTGATTGTGTAACTTATCGTTTGTTTGTTTGTTTTAGCTTGGAGCTCATCAAGTCATTTGAAATTGACACCAGAGTGCATTCTGCGTCACTTCATCCCTCAAAATCGTGTTTCGTTGCTGGAGGGGATAATTTTATGCTTTACAAATTCGATTACGAATCTGGTAGTGAATTAGGTAAGAACGGCTTTGCATTCAAGGAAATTTAAACTTGATATACATCGTATCAGAACACATTCAACGTTCTTTTTCTCAAATGTTTCTGTTTGGATTTTGTCAATTATTGCGTGAATGTAATCTGATAATGATCATGTTTGATCTTTCTTTGTTAGTTAACTTCGTTTATCTGGTTGCCTTGTTAAGGATTAATTGACATGTTGTGTTTGCCTTCTAGGGTCATACAAGGGGCATTTTGGACCTGTTCATTGCGTTCGTTTCTCACCAGATGGCGAATTGTATGCTTCTGGATCTGAAGATGGTACTATTCGTCTTTGGCAGACGACCATCGGCAAGACATACGGCCTCTGGAAGGCATTAGATAACGATGAACGACCTTGTGTGAACAATGTCAGCGATCATCCCGTTGCGGTGTCATCGTGATGGAAATTGATACCGGTGTCATTACCGGATGACAACTTTGTTTAGTGTCACTCATGACTCATTGCTCGTTTTCATCCGCTCTCGATTGTTTTGTCTGATAAATTAGTTTCGTTTGTTCTATCAATTTTCTCCTGTCATATCCTTCCTGATAATTACCTTACACACCTTATTTGACAATCTATTTTGCTGCGCTCACAAATAGTTTATCCACTGTAATAAATTATCAACAGTTAAACGCAACTGATATTGTCGAAGCTACATATTCTTGATGTGGCTGACATCTTTAGCTGATTGAAACACAGAGAAATAAATACACAACTGGTAGTATTTGCTTTCTTTTTCCTCCCCTGCTGCCAGTTTCAGTGTCATCAGTGATTCTGTCATCTCAGTGGTAGTGTGGTGTGTTAATCAGTACCCCACTAGTAATGGCCGGGTGCAAACCTTTCAATATTGAGATCAATTCTCTCCTTATAAAATCTAGCCTGTTGTTTTTTTCTAAGCAGAGAACGAATACAAAACTGACCATTATTGAGTTACTGTGAAACCTGTCTATAACGGTCACATTTATGACCTTAAGGAAAATGACCTTTATAGACAGGTGACCTTTCTGTCCAGGTTGATTTCTATAGAAAGTGTCATCTTGGGGTTATGAAGAGTGGCCTTTATAAGCAGGTGGCTGCTCTAAAGAGGTGGCCGTTAGCACAGGTTTGATTGTAGTCAGACTTTATTACTTGATGATATTATATTCCAAATAATTAGATACTTTTTCGGAAACCAGCTGTCGTTCTATTGTATCATTGATTAAAAACTGTCTACTTTATCATCCAGTGATGTATTCCAAGGACGCTACAAGTTTCCTTCAATTTTAACTAATCAAATTCAATCACAATTGACGAAGTGCAGTCCAAAAGCAAATGAAATCCACGCCAGTTGACCTCTGCTGCAATCATATGTGGAGACATACGTGTGTTGCCCCATTGCTCTGCGAGGGGGAAGGAGCGCCATCGGGTTACGGTATTTCAATGATTGACAATTTAAGGATGTTCTTGTCTGTCGAATGCCTTGCCTTCCCACAATGGATCCGGACCACGCTTTCTCAATTTAAACGTTAACAACTATACTATAATATCAAACACAAGACTTCAGGCATACAAGACGCCAAACGAAAAATGGACGTTATTCGTTCATTGCATAAATACATCACTACTGGCTATAATGCTGATGAAAATACCAAAGTAGAATAATAAACAAAATGTTGGATTAAAATACTAATTACAAATTAATCGTTGAATTTTATGAAATCCTTTTCTGCATAAAATTCAAAGTAGTTATTATGCACAACGCGGCATACCCCCAACGGGGCTTCTTCTAGCAATTCTGAAATACCAGCAGCAGTGCCCTTTTTCAATGTATCCAAGCGGAGCCAAAATGAATTCAGCTCCAAGTGCCATTGTCATTTCTGTTCCCATTTAACAATGTACTGATACCGATTTGTCTTTGACCCATCGAAATTTGTGCAATCAATCTCACAAATGTTTTATGAAGAAGTAGGCATATCTTGACGTTCTCCAAGTTGACTGGGTCCGCACATCACGTTCCAAGGAATGGCTTCGTCTGAAACATCGATTTAGAATCCACAAAGTAGTTGATCAATATCAGACAGGCCTAATATATTATGCAAGAAGTCCCAATATACTAAATCTTGCTCAAATGAAAAAAGTATTTTTGCAGCAAGTGTATTCTGGATCATATCTATCTGTTTACGAAATAAAAAAATATCCCTCATAGGCACTTTAATACTCACCCATTTTCTTTGGTCTTGTGAGGTTCAAGTTTTTCATGATTTCAATGAAATGACTTTTTGACTTGCTAAGTCTCGGATTGTGGATTTTTTCCTCTCCAATGGTCGAAATAGTCATGCCTTAAAGAGATTGGATACATAACAGTGAAAATATAATGTCCATTACTGTCAAATTGATAACGACGAAAGCATTATTTGCAACTGAAAGCTACGAAAACTGATATCCAATACAGTCGAGCCTGTATTAGCGGCTACCTATATAGAGCAGCCACTTGTGTATAAATGCCATTCTTCATAACCCCAAAATGACACTTTCTATAGAAATCAACCTGGACAGAAAGGCCACCTGTCTATAAAGGTCATTTTCCTTAGGTCCCAAAGGTGACCAATATAGACAGGTTTCACTGTATAGCATACTGGTCGTGAAAACAGTGAGAAATGGGAAGCACCCTCGGTAAAACCATGTGAATTTTGAAAAAAGAACAAAAAACATGGAAAAACGTCCCCTTCTCACACATTTTTTCACATCATTTTCACACAGTTCCAGTCAAAGCGCTTGTCACTATAGTTACAATTTAGGTCTATTTCTGATGCTAGCATTAAGAGAAACAATGTGAATCAATGGTTTCAGACAGGCAACAGATACAGAGGATACAAACGAGAATAGACTCACCTTTATAATCGTGAGCTGGATAGATCCAATAATCGTCGGGAAGAGAAAAGAGTTTGCTTTGAACTGATTCATACAACTGTGCTGGATCACCTAGAAACATAAGAAAAAGCTTTCTTGTGTTTGTCAAAGAATCGCAACTTTAGAAACACATTCCTAAATAAACCTCTCCGAACAATCAACAAACAGAAATGACTTCACACAATCACAGTATTGAACACAATTTTGATATTTCCATAACTTTATTTCATAACAGTAAACTGGAAAGAAAGTCAAATTGAAGAAAAGGCAAAATCCGAAGATGAGTGATGCCACAATTGACATTAAACTGATTTGCTGAATTAAACATGTGTTCGGGTGTTAGAGACTACGAAAGCTCTGTGAAATTTGAATGAAATCAACAAGTCTTATATAATTCACTTTTGATTCGATGTATTTGTTAATTATGCTGAGAAAGCATACATACATTTGACAGGCAAGAAGTACAGTGTAACCTGTATTAGCGGCCAAATCTATAGAGCAGCCACCTGTATATAAAGGCCACTCTTTATTACCCCAAACTGACACTTTCTATAGAAATCAACTTGGACAGAAAGGCCACCTATCTATAAAGGTCATTTTTCTCAGGTCCCAGAGGTGACCGTTATAGACAGGTTTCACTGTACTTGCATTTATATACAGCCTAATTATAGACGGCTGCGGAAAAACCTGCGGAAATATCAAATTCAAAGAATTTCCACTAATACAGTAGAAACTTGAAGGGGTGTGTACACAATGTTGGAAAATCCACAACGCTTTCACAGTCTAGTTCCAATAATTTCACAGGATGTTTATAGGAAATCTACACGTTTCATTGTTCGCAGTGAAGCATACCATCTTGGAAGTCTGTTCTGCCGCATGCTCTGATCAGAATAGTATCGCCAGTGAAAACGGTTCTCATGTCATGATGAACATAGCACATACAGCCTTAAAGAGGAATAGAAACAATTAGCATCAAAAGACAGAATGCTTAGAGACTAGCTATCAGGAGACTGGCATAAATTCAAACAAAAAATAGCAAAAAATAATAATGGAATAATTATATTTGCTGTGGTTTTAATGTTCGAGTTCCCCATAGAAGACAAACTACTGGCATATTGTGTTACCCTCATTACAGTAAACAACAACACCTAGACTGCTGCTTCTCTGAAAAGAATTCAAAGAAAGATATTAAAGTGGCCACTATCTTACCGTCGGTGTGTCCAGGGGTAGCACAGACTTGTAATTCCTAGAAAGACACAGCGAAACCCATAGCTAAAGTTGAATTGGCATACCGTAATAAAGCCAAACCTGTATTAGCGGCCACCTCTATAGAGCAGCCACCTGTGTATAGAGACCACTCTTCATAACCCCAAAATGACACTTTCTATAGAAATCAACCTGGACAGAAAGGCCATTTGTCTATAAAGGTCATTTTCTTCAGGTCTCAAAAATGACGGTTATAGACAGGTTTCACTGTAACTGTTTTCTCCTCTTAGAAAGTCAACATATAAACCACACGACAACTAAGCTACAATACAATTATAGTTACAATTACAATTACATATTTGATTAATTAAAATTATAACTGTTATACTTTAACTATAAAAATGAACTGTAACTATTAAACCGTAACTAAAATATTAACCTATAACTCGGTTAATATCACATTGTCCTTAGCACAGAATAAAATTATGATACAAGTGAAATCTAATAGATATAATATAATATAATAAAATATAATGTAATATAATATAATAATTTAATTAACTGTAATTTAATACAATATAACATAATATAATATTGTGGCGGTCTCATCAAGCATTTACGTCACTCAGATCGCCAATCAGTGCCCCCCGTCAGTCGCTATAAATGTCTTGTATTTCGTAATGTCAACTCTCTTGCAATCTGTACTCTCGAGCGTTCGGACGGGCTGGCTACCCTCCATCGTATCTGCCACAAATATATAGTCAACCTTACTTTACACTCGCCTATTCGTGCATCAACGCATCAATCACATGCTCTACACTATCTCCATTGGTTTCACAGTCAAAAATTGGGAAAATGAACAAGTTTCTATATTAAGCATTTCCTATTCATCACAGTTCTTACCACGTCTCCGAAAGCGATCTTGTCGTTGTCCTTCAGTAAGATGTCAGCTTTGGCGCGACTGGCCTTAGCAATCATGCTTTGACACCCGGTGACAGTTTTCAAGATGCCACTACCAGTCACATGATCGGCATGGCAATGTGTGTTTACTGAAAAACAATCCAATCCAAGTTGTATCAGTGGTCAACGCTGTTAAACAACAGGCAGGCATAACAGGCGTGGTCTAATGGTTAGGATGTCCGATCGCCTTATCCAATGGTGTGGTCTTAAACTACTTTGTACAATGAAACCTCGTTAATATCACTATGTTTTTTCCAGCCAAAAACCATGATAATAAGGGGGTCGTGATAATAAGCGGGTACAAATAGTTGATGCAGACAGAGCTTGGTTCTCAAACGTACGTTATACTAAGCAGGTTGTGATATTAACAGAGGTGATATTAACCGGGTTATACTGCATCATCATTGTGACTTTCATGCAGTTTAGAATTATGAAGGTCTCAAAGGAGACACACAATTAGCTTAATTGGATCACCGGCACTTACTCAGATTCGAACCAAGTTTCGAAAAGTTTCCAAAGAAGAGCGGACATATTAGAGGAGAATTTGAATTTCTCCAGAGTTTACATTCGATTAATCTAGCATGCACAATCTCCATATAAAATTCCACTTCTAAAAGATTTGCTCATTATGCAATGGGATACAAAATGATGGATGGGCAAAACACATCTCGCGTTGAGAATATGCCAGAGTGTTAAATCAGACGGCAGGTCACAAAAGTCATCATGAGCTTTAATAACAATAATAATGAACTTTATTTGCAAACTCTCGCATTTAGCTACAAAGCCGAATGGCAACGTAGTTACCAAGGATGGTACGTTTTATAAAATAACGAGGTAAAAGCTAACATGAATGATGAATTAACATATTGGTGGATCTAGCCTACTAATGAAGTAAAAGCTAACATGAAACATATATTGGTGGATCTACTATTTACAATGATATTGGTTAAAATATTTAAACGAGTTAATAATTTATGTAAATATATATATCATTTTGCATGTATCTAAATTTTCTAAAAACAGGGTATCTCAAGCTTTAACTATACAGACTTCAAACTCACCAGCGTATTTAAGATTTAATCCAAGCTCAGTGATCAACTGCAAGTCTCGCTCAACCTAAATCAAAATAATCCCACAAACTGTTGAACTGTTGTAGAATATAGTAAACCATGTCTATAATGGTCACATTTGGGATCTGAGGAAAATGATCTTTATAGACAGGTGGCCTTTCTGTCCAGGTTGATTTCTATAGAAAGTGTCATTTTTGGGTTATGAAGAGTGGCCTTTATACACAGGTGGCTGCTCTATGGAGGTGGCCGCTAATACAGGTTTGACTGTCGTTGTACTTGTCGATTGATCAAGCAAAGGGATCAACACAATCTAGGGATGGTTTTTACGAGTTAACCCTTGTCCTGCTATTGACGGGTATACACGTTTTGAAACAGGTCAAAAGTAGCAACACATAACCAATCAGATAGTTAGTCCTTAGCAAGCAACCAATTAGCAATTGGTGAAGCGACTTCAAGTCTTCATTTAAATAGTTTTACCAGCAGGACAGGGGTTAATCAATACTGTGTCATAATTGGCTGATATTTCAATTTGTAAATAAGCCGGTTTTTAAAAGTAGTTACTTTTACAGTTGTGTATTCAATGTTATTGATTATTCGGTTCCGTGTCGGTCATGTTGTGAAAAACAGAAATAAAACTGAATGAATGAATGTTGGATAACCAATGGAAATAACTGAGTAAGGATTAACTAATTCAGAAAACTTTTTGAGAGTTTTATTAGCTATAAGTATAACTCGGTTAATATCACCTCGGATAATGTCACGTCTCGGTTATTATCACAGATTTCCAAAGGATTTTTATGTTTACACTCGCTTATTGTCACGCTTTCTGTGATTGTCGCCTTGCTCGAATTTATAGGCGCCGCAATTGTCGTGAAAGGAAAAGTTAATGAAGTGTTTTTCATTGTGTTCTCCTTATTAAGCTTGACAAATCCAAGAAAATGAGTCTTGTGTTCCTTAAATCTCTACATAATTGCTCTGTTTGATGTTGATAGAGTTTGCTGTTCTATTGTCCGCTTTTTGACTCACGGTTACCATGGTAACGTGACGTCTATGCTATGAGAGGGGGAAAACGGAGTGTTT
>OFHS01005783.1:0-11153 GCA_900245855.1 Calvadosia cruxmelitensis | reverse complement strand
TTGTATAGATAATAATGAACTTATTTGTATAGATAATAAGGAACTTATTTGTATAGTTGACTTAAAAATAGCATTATATAGCCAGTGATAGAAGTCTTGTTCGTGTAACATGTCGTATATTCCATGAATAACAAAGAAAAGCCAAATTTTTTGTTTCTGATTGGCTTTGTAATGAAATGAAAGTAGTCAGTAGAGAAATATTTAGCTACTTTTTGGGAGATGTAGCGATTAGTTGTAGCTAAATATTTCGTTTCTCCTGCAGTTGTAGCTGTAACGAACAACATTCTTAGAGAGTAGTTGTAATTGTAGCAAACTACAGAATTAAAATAGCAAATCCACCACAGACTTACACAACAAGCAAGCAGGGCTGAACTATGAGCAAGCATGGAGCAAGCTAAGCGCAAGTACTACATGGAATGGCGAATTACTCACATGTTTCGATTTCATGGGGATGAAAATGTTCTTCACATGTGTGGACAGTGTCTTCGTTAATCTGTCTGAAATCGGCGTCCATTTCTCGGTGCTTGGTTAACTGTTTGAGCCACGCTTCGCGCCATTCACGGTGGCAATTGTTACCATGCGATTGGACCACAGCTTATTAGACGCACTTCTCGCATCCTACCGCTGCTGATCGAGAATCAATCTCTTAATTTGGCAGGGGCAAATGGTGTTTGTTGCCTTGTTACGTGTCGTTATTCCTTTCTTTCGAGTGCAATTCCTGTCGTCCGAGTGCTCAGCAAGAGGATCCGAAGACTAGTTTTAGACTGCCAACGCACTTACTGTGGGTCTGGGGTCTATGTTGCCACGTCATAGCACACGCTGGTATATGGTCTCGCATAGAGTTCGCTCGATATGCCATCGCCAAGCAGCGATCTTACAAGGGAGTCAGCCACCAGCACGGTGTTAGAGCTACCGTACCAATCCGCCATGCGAAGTCCCACTGCATGTCGGTATATAAGTTAGTTGACCTCTGCCACATATAAAGACGCCAGGAAAATTTCCTTGTTTGCAACGCAATCAGCCGTACTCTTTTCAATGATGGCCAATTTCAAAGGTAGTTCTTGGCTGTCAAAATTGTAGATTTCAGCTCAAAACCCCGAGCCTAAGATCAAGTGTATCCCGTCATACATTGGGACTGCGCCTGGTCCATTGCGCAGACACAACCTTCTGTTTACGGCAGACTGCTTTCTGCAGGTTTTCAATCTTCCAGAACCATGCTCCAGAGCAGAAACATATCAGAACAGCAGTGTAATTTGTTTCATCCATGTTCATTGTAAGTTTTCCAGAAAAATATTGACAAAGAGTTGTTTACAGAATACGAAATGACGAGTTTCGCGATATCTGAGCTTGCAACACTCTGCCACAGCCCACCATGCGTTAAGAGCTTGCACTATGGCTAAATTTAAAGAAATGTTTCAAGAAAATCGACTTAAAGGTGAGTATGAGGCTGTTTGACTGTGGCCAAGCAGTGGTCCGGCAATTGTCTTACAAGACATGAAAGATCTCCGACTGCATAATCATGTACAGTGACCTTGTTTCCTGATTAAAAGAACAGGGAATGCAACCCTTTGTTCTTAAAAAATAAACCTTGGCAATGACTCGGAAGTAGTCTATTAACCGCGAGATAACGTCTCCAGTGGCACAAGGCAAGGACACTGGGTGGTATTCAGATCGTGTTCAAACAGTGTAAGGGGTTAAAACGGAATGTGGAAATACGCTGAACAATCTGAAAACAAATACAAGCTCTCTCCTTCAATCTGATTTTCTTTTAAAATATATTTACATTATTTTCACGAAACTTTTGACTGTGGCAGTATAGCTGGAGCAGCTATAGTCTTGGTTCGCCCTTCATGAGATTGCCATAGAAACTCACCGGATCCCAGCGATAGCTGAAAAGCATGTCCACTTCGTCAACGGAATTCTATTCACAGATCTTATCCACCAGCATGGTCAAAATGAACTTTGCACGCATGCATACTAAAACAGACGCGAGAAAGAAGTGGGACCATCGATTTATCGCGTTAATGTCATACGCTTCGATTCTGTAGTATTTGGTATCGATGTGGAGACCTGAGATCGTCGATTACTATCTAAGACCAAAGCACAATTGGATTTCTCCCGCAGCGTAGCACTAGTCGAATTTTCAGAAGAAGAACGAAACTACAAAAGCTCTCTCACAATGCTGTTGAATAAGTAAATATCAGCATGCCGTCTATAGAAACGCTAGCGGTTATTCGAAGAATATGAATATTATGTTGATGCCCCACCCTTTCTTGATATGAGAGCAGGTGTGGTGCGTAGCGACAGAGGGGCTTGACAGCATGAACAACTTGAAAACAGTTTAACATGCATTTGGAGACAACCACATAAAAAATCAGAGAAAATGATGAAGCAAGAATATTTGTAGATCGGAAAAGTGAGAGAATTCCTTCTTTGCAGGTAAAGTACCTCAACAAGAAGTTTAGTTGACCCATTTTGCTATGCATGCTCTTAGCTCATCTTCCAATAAATATCCACTACGGAATCGAATATTGTCCTCTTAATCAATCATCAAAAGTGTACTACTTTCCGTACACTAAGCAGCAAATTAGTGGTCAATTATTAGTGGCTTCGATACGGAATCAAATCACTTCATACAGAAATCTTACAGAATTACTATGTGAAATGATGGCAACGTTTCATTGCATGCTCGTGATGTAAATGTAAACGAAGTGACGAATGCTATTAGAAATTGCTAAAAAGCAAGATTGGTTGGCTCTTATTAGCCGATAACTTCTACACTTACGCGTGACACATCTCTCATTCCGGTAAGTTGCAAGAATGTCATTCAGTAAGATGTTTTGAGATGATTCTACATATATTAGTAAGATCTATGAGAACAAGCGTGCCTGCGGAATAACTAGGTGAGTGCTATCTATCTTGCTTAATTACTTATCATCAAGAAATATCTTCATTTTTCTAACAATACGACGAAGACATGTGCGATTATCTCAATTCAAATCGGGATCTTACATGATTTGTATTCTGTTGCTGTTCGAGGCGATAGCGAATTGATTCAAGAACTGGTAAAAAGATTGACAACAAAATATTTAAGACTATAATAATCTTGCTCTGACAACTCTTTTTTTTTGACAGCTCGGCGAATCATTTCCAAAGGTTGGATAGCGACATGTTTGCGGCGAAAGTTTGCCTTGAAAAAATGTTCCTTCTCCTATTCATGACCATTATGCAATATGACGTGTCCTTCTGTGGCATGTTGTCTATCTATTCGAATGTCGATGCCTCAAATTTCGATGTGATAACACATTTTGAGGTGGCTTCCAAGCTTCAATGCAGTCAGTATTGTTCTATGAATCCGACTTGCAACGGAGTTGACACAAGAGAGAAGTCAGAGAACGGAAGAGATATTTGTAAATTACTAAGGATCTCCAAGGAATTTCACGGAGCGGAGACAACAGCAGGTCCAGGAAAAAGCAACAGAGAGCTACTCGGGATTGCGGTAAGATTGATAATTCTAATTGCGCACAATCTAACATTAATTTTATATAATATTTTATCTTGGAATACGCTAGCGACACTTCGTTTTCTCCAGATGAAAATGGCTCCTCTGTATTATAATTTGATGGAACAGGTGCGTCCACATGCCACAGCTAAGAGGTTTTGAATTTTGTTGAGTGTCTCACGCTACAAAATAATGTAAAGTTGGAGGAAGGGATGAATCGGATAACGTCTTGTTTTATAGAAACATTAGTGCGCAATATCATTATTTAAAGTTTGTAAACAAATTTGCTTTATGACGTCATTGAAAAGATGTAATGACCGTAGTGAAATGCCCTAATGATCATTATTTTGTTTGTTTTGCTCTCCCGTGTAGAATGTGACAAGTGGTATCGCATCACCGTATATCTAGCGCTCAATAAAAAATGTATTTTCTCTCGTTGCTCTTATCGACAAATAGCACAGTGTTGTCGCCGGGAATTGCACAGTGTTGTCACCGTTGAAGTCTTTAGCAGCTGTTTACGATGATGTGAGGCTTTGTTGTTGTTAAATTACGCAACACAAACGCTGTCCACGTGATCGTGCGTGTGACTGGAACTCAATTTTCAAAGAAAGGCCTTGCAACAGCTGGTGAAGGAATGCAATGTCCGCTTATTGGAAGTTTGTTGTCCGCAAGGGACTCACGAAATGTGTCCGCTGTCCGCGTTGGACAGGTTTCCGCTTACTGGAGGTGTAATCTATTGAGTTTTTGACGCGGGGACCGATATGTGTCCGTTTACAAGAGGTGTCCGCTTACGAGGGGTGTCTGCTAGTACAGGCTCGACTGTACCGCTTTAAGGTTCAAACGTTTCTACGAACTCAAATCATAAAACTGAAGCCCCTGTTATGACGCGCGTATTCATCTCCCTCGGATTTTCACCATAGCCTAGGCGGCTAGGCCTACACGGCAGAAGAAAATTATGGGAAGAAGATCTTAAGTTCTGTATAGGAGACTAAAAAAGTCAAAAACAATTGCAAAGTAAATTTTATTGAAAAACACGTCAAAATTCGAATCACAGTAGAAGGCGGAGAAACAAAATAATGAACAGCATTGTTAATGATGCGCGGTAACCATTTCGCATGCGTCAAGCGATGTGTCGAGGAGCGAAGGATATCCTATTCAAACGATTATTATTCAAGGAAGCACAGAAGAATAAGATTTGTTATCGAGACCTCAGGACCGTGATTGCAATTATCTTCTGCTCCAGCGTCTGCTCTTTTCGAGAAGACACGGTTCGATGAAACACCTCCACTGCAGTTTCTTCTGTGTGATCTCTCTGTAGCGTGAGCTTGAAAACCCTATAAACACTTGAAACACAACAGTCATCTCGGCAGTTCTACGGTAGTCTTTCATTTCAGATGGTCTACAAATGTCAACAATCCATTGGCCAATTATCCTTTCTTTAATTCAATCCAATTGTTTGTTAAATTTTGACGCTGACCCCGCGAAAATTCGGATAATTCTTAGCGGGATCCGGGGTTGATGCGGGGAACCTTTCCTCGCCATTTTGCTGGGATTGCGAGGACCCCTCGGCAACACTGCTATAGCATCGAATGCCCAAGCGTCACCATCGCTAAGACAGGTGCAACGTGCGATGGATAGAACAATAGGCCCGAGCTCTTCTTGGTGAGCACAAAACATTACATTTTAGATTAATTGCTCTGCATACACAGCTCTAGAACCGTGTGCAGAAGCGAGTATAGTTCTTTGTTGTTGGCGATTGGTAAAAAATAAACGGGGAAAGCAAAGTGTGATACACCGCATACCAAACTGCTAGAACTTAGTGCATTTGTGTCGTCAATAAGATGCCAAATAAACGACCCAAGGAACAGCCTCATGTTCAAGAACAACATAATTTATTGAGACGAAAGTGAATATGGCGTATCTAAAGATAAAATATTAAACAAAACAGATAAATTTAAAGGAAACCAGTAAAAAGAATTAGGAAGCTAAACTAATCGAAGACAATAGGCGTACTTATTAATTACTTTGCGCTTGGCCTGTTAGAACGATGCCTTGAAGTTGTTTGGCTGCGAAAAATCAACTGCATTAATTGAATATTGGTCACGAATTGATTAGATCATTAATTGGAAGAATAAGGAAGCTGTAAGATTATTGCGGAGAATTCTCCTTATGCAGCTGCGAACAAAGCGTGACGCTGATTGGTCGATTTCGTTTCCATTGTTTCGGACAAATAATGTGAATATTGTTGCTCGCCAATGAAGAGGAAGCAGGAACGTGGCATATCACGCGAATGCTAGCACAAGCACCGCTAGCTTCTCTCAAATCGCACATGTTTCATCGGTGATCTACCCAAAGTTTATTTATTCAAGATAATTGTATTACCTACATTGTCTGAAATAGCAGCCAATTTACGTATCGTACAGTTGATTTCAGTTTGTATCACAGGCATACACTCTGGGTTATACGAATCGAGGCCTGCAACCAATGTAATTAATGAATAATGACTGATGTGATCCTGATGTTGATCAAATTGGCAAAATATTCAAAAGCTTCACTGGGATCTTCAAGCATATCTAACCGAATATTGCACAGCCTGTTATATCGTTTTGAGACATGCAGTAGCAGAAAAAGACGATAGAGGCTATCTTCTGTATTTCTTTGAGAAAAATGTCCGAAAACAAATTGAATGAGGAGGAAGCATGAAATCGAAGGCATGTACAGCTGGGTTATATATTTATCGCAACAAACCTTTCCATGAAAACATTTGATTGAAAAGTTAGAACGTTATGTTATCGAAAACTGTTGAATATACAGCCAAGATTCATATCATAAGACGTAATTCAGCTTCTAACAACATATCCAACTGTAGCCGTAGTAAGTGAGTTATCAGTTTAATCTATGGCACAGTTTTCAATATTTTTCTAGTCGAAATCCATTTTCTTGAGTGTAATCTAATGTACTGATAAATATCTTTTATTGATAATTTAAAGTCTTATCACAACAAATATAATGATGTTAATTCATAAACTTATAAAAAAAATGCATGTAAATCTAATCATATAGTCAAGCTGTATTCACCTAATTACAGTGTATCCGGTTTAGCTCCTCATGAGTTCCCCGGGCGCATGCTGTCTGAGAGTAGCCCGATCAAAAATCACTTTTCATCACGATTCTACCCTCAGCAGTCGGTTGTTTTGCGTCGCTATTGCGACGCGTGTTCTTGTTGTATGTTGAATTTTCTTGATAAACATTTGATAGTAGCTCCGTATGACGGTTTCCGGTCTTGACTACTTTCCGCAGCGTACGGGGGTCGTGTACTGCGCCATGTTTGACACGAATCTGCGCGCGTTGCAAGAGCGATAAAACAAAATGCTCACATGATTTATTGGAATTAAGTTCTGGCTGCTTTAATGTTTTGAACATGAATGTAGCATCCGAGATATCATTATACTGATTGTTAAAATATCTAATATTTTTCTGATAAATTTTAGGTAAAAAAGACAACAGACAAAGGTGCGTAATTCACATTGTGCATGGCTGTGTACTATTCTGATTAGTGTAAATTCTAAATATTCTATTATGCCCTGAAATAGTTTGACTGAGAAGTTTCAACTTCCAACAGACACTATAAAAATATTTGTTATTTTAACAACAGGTTCTCAAGAAATTTATTGATCTGGAATGTGCTTTGGGAGCCATTATGGCTCTTCTGCCCCGTGAATAAAAGGGGCAGCATGAATAAGAATCTAATGTCAGGTTAAGAGTTCACGACGACGACTAACGGCGACTAAAGCTCAAGATGGCAGCAAAGAAACTAGATTTAGCTCTTTCCCCAGAATTGTTGTGGAAGCCGACCGATTCCAAATGCGTTTTCCCGCGCATTTGAAGGAGTATTGTTCTCTTCTACAACTTGCGCGCCCTGTGGCAATTTGCGTTTTATAGCCACTGCAACGCTGTTGCTTCGTGTGAATTGTGAGCAGCAAGCGGGACGCAATATTTAATGTATCCTGTGGGTCGGTGATCAGGGACCGTGTTGCGCGCATCAAATTGCTCCGTGTGAACTCGGCTTAAGAAAGAAAGTCAGACATTGTTTATTACACATTTTTGTATGTAAATGTAAGAAAAAATTGCTAGGGCACAGACATGGTTTCTGCTGTGGGTGCACTGTTTTGGTCCTACGGAAACAAACGACGATTCAAAAGTGGATCTTTCATCCACGAGTGACAAAAAGCTCTCCTGTGCACATCGATAGGCGACTTCAGAACAACGAGTACCCGATCATTGAGAAGCTTGCCCTATGTTTTTACACTGGATCTTCATAATGGGACGTGGAGTGGATAATTGCTCTTGTTGATTGCGGAAGAAATATCTTGCTGGTCGTTGACTCCAGTGAACGCTGTAGGTCGGATGTATCGTAAATTTATCGCTTCAGCAGCTTGATTATGGTTGAAATATTTGTATGGATGATACCTGTGGTCCAATTAAGGAAATGAGAGTAGGTAACGACGTTGTTGGAGAAACTGAAGTTGATCAGAGAGATCGACCCGTCAATAGGAAACATGAACGTGATTGTACAAATTCTGCTGGAAGACAAGTTTTCACTGTATAGCGCGATCTCCGTGTAAAGGAGTGAGTCAACTTCTAAAACATCAAGTACCAATGGATCAGCACGTTTTGTCTAACCAGCATCAGGCATGGTACGCATGCAGCCCGGACGATTCTGTGGAGATCATTGTGTTAGACTTAGGGCGCTTCTTAAAGCTGATCAGACATTGAGTGCTATAGAAGAATATGCCTTCTTAAAGTGTCACTTTGACATAGGTATACCTTTGAATATCTGGCTGAAAAAAAATAATGATGATATCGTCAACACTCTGATCAATGATTGACCGGAGTAAGCAAGTGTTCGCCAACCAACGAGACCACAGAAACAACGAGCCATATCACATTGGTGCTGCTGGCATTTTCAAGCGTTAAGCTGCGATAAATCCGCAATCGACAAATGGGAAGTGCTTCGTGTGTCGAGCAATTTGACATTAAGAGTACAAATGTCCCTAAAGGACTGTTCCTACACCATCACAGGAGGCGGGAAACGCACTCGGAGGTAACACTCGGGAGCAGATGGAGCCTCGCAAGTAAGCGTTGCTCCAGCGAAGCGCATTTTTTCCATAAGCCATGGAGAGCATCCCTGGTAATGAGAGCATCCGTTTGCCTCAGTTTCATGTGGCCTCATCAACAGCAGAAGTCTTTGCGCACCGATATGTCTTTGGATCCGATGGTTTGGCACTGGATAATGATGCCGGTGCCTGTTGTGCATTCATATTGCTTAGGGACCACTCGTTTTTTATGCCCAGGGTTGGTACCGAAGAGAAGCCGGGTGGTTAACTTAAATTTTGACAACACCGAAGGTTGGGTAAATTTTTTGGCTGCCACGTTCAACTGACACTTTCTTTCCATTGCTGATTAATAGAGTCCAATGTCATATAACTAGAGGTGGCGTGGCGGGCAATGCTTTTGATAACAGTTTTAAATACCAGTAGGATATCTACATTCTGTCCATCTTCGTTTAATATGATATGACGTAATTTTTAGAGGTTGGATAATTATTTTCTTGGCTACCTGAAGGTTGGGTAAAAGTTAAAACAAGAAAAGGTGAAACTTCTTGCTTTTCTTCGGTAACAACTTGGGACATAACAAATGAGCGCTATCTTAGCCTGCTGATCTTTTGAGCAATGCTTTCCAAAATGTTCGAGGTTGAACGTGACCACCTTCCTTGTAATAAACCTGGATCACAAGCTATGGAAATCAAAATTACATTTAGAAATGTAATTGTTTCCAAATCTGTTATCCGAGATATCTTGATTGACAACTTGATTAACATTTTCAGCAGATAAAGAAAATCAAAAAGAGGAAGTCAATCGTGCTTCCTTTTATGCCTCTTCAGGTTTGTCTTTGTAAACTTTACACTTCACTACCAAATCCCTGTTATGTTTCACAAGATGCCTAGTTTCGCATAGAATTGAGAAGCTCTCCTCCTAGCTAATTGAGAGGTGCTCCTTTCTAGCTATTTGCGCTAAATGACGCTGCCACAGCAAAGACGCGTTATTCTGCCAATATTTCTCTATTCCAATGCAAATCAATGTTGCTAGTCTGCCTATAAATCGTTTCGAACGTTGCTTCCCTTACGCTGATTAATTGCATAAAAATCGACGCCTTGCTTATACTACTATACTAAACATGATGCAGCAAAACTAATTATATTGTTTACCTTTGATTACGAGTCAAAAATACACTTACGTCCCAGTAATTTCTAAAAGGCAGTTTAAAAATATTTACATTTCTCTGAAGTCTAAATATATACAAAGTCAGCGCAAATTCTAGTATGTCTCATTGTATCATTTAATTTAAATGCTTTTACATCAGATTAATCAAAACATGCCTTGCTTTGCATGGTTGAAAATGTATTGTTGCATCGGGCGCATTTGAATTGGCTTGTGTGGATCTATGCATGATCTTCCAGTTTCTTGCTGTTCGCAAACCATCCAATCCAAAGGCATCGAGCGCTATGAAGATATGACGCGCAACGACTTCTGTTGTTGATGAGGCCACATGAAATCGAGGCCAACGGATGCTCTCCATTATCAGGGATGCTCTCCGCTGCTTGTGGAAGAAAACTGCGCTCCAGCGACGCCAACAGTGTTGGTAGAATGAAGTAATAGTGTGCCTACTGAAGCGTTGGACGCTACTAGATGTTCCGCCACTGTGATTGCCATGTGTTTTTGAAACATGATAAGGGAAGCCTCGAAATGAGTTCTATCAGCAGTTTTTGAATAACTGAGGTATAGAGACGACCGAGGCAGGGTTAATGGCAACTTTCTGTCCGGCTGTGCGTCATGTCCAGGTGACAACCCTTGTATTCCTTCCCCTAGTGGCCGGCTACAAAATTCTCCTAGACCTGCATGCAATAAATGCTATCCGTTTGGTAGATGGCTGGTTGCGAAGCTTGACGAAAGTGGTGGGGCAGATTTGGGGATAGGGAATGTGTACAGCCGCGAAAATGCCTACGGGCAGTGAGCTGCTGTGCAAGCCAGCGTTATACAAGACCATGGCAGAAAAATTCGAGAAGGCACTTGCAGGGTCGGCAAGGGCATTTTCAGTTACTCATTATGAACGCTGCCATGAAGGAAATCCGAAATGAGACTGTTCCATTCTAACTCAAACACTAGCTGGTCCGCGCTGCTAATGCAGCTGCGTCCAGCGTCGTTGCTTCGCATTCTGGCGAATATTGATTAGTTCAATACAAATCACAGTTCTTCCTTTTTAGCCCATAAAGCAGTGATAGTAAAATCCGCCTGAGCATAGTAAAATCAATTCTAAGAACATCAGAAATCATATTAAGATATCCAGAACGTATATTATTGAAAAGTGGTCTCTCAGCACAGGTGGTCGCTAATACAGGTTTATTGAACACTACATTTTTAATGATGGAAATGAAAATAGTTCATCAAATTAGCCACAAAGAAGATGTTTAAGCAGATTCCGTGATTGAGCAGCAATATTGGTGGCTAGCCTTTGTACGTTTGCAGCCAGAAGTAAGCTCCAAATCTATTTACAAACAGTGTTATAGCTCGAACAAGTAAAAACACAATAA
>OFHS01005782.1:0-11154 GCA_900245855.1 Calvadosia cruxmelitensis | reverse complement strand
GATCGATCCATTATGCTAGTCTTAAATTATGTGACCTTGGCTGTGACTATAACCGTCGGCCGATTAAATCATTGAAGTGTTCTCGACTACCATGAGTTCTTTAATTGCTACTGGTCACCCAATGATTAGGTATCAGGGCAGTCGGGTTCTGGAGTAAATGGTTCATCTAAACACTGGCATCCTTAGCTACTAGGCTGTGGGTTTGGAGCTTCCAAACATAAACCTTCCAGTGAAATTGGTCGCAGCTAATTAACCATCAATGCAACGTTTAGTTTCACTAATACTGGCGTGGCATCAATGAACGTTCCAGTTTGTTCTGCGTTATCATCTCCTCTGCTACACTCCATCATTAGCCAAGGGGGAATCCGCACCCTCCACGTGCCCGCGCTATAGACCAGCAGGCAACTAAGTAAACGTCGTCATAAGAAGGATGAAATCATTTCAAAAGATTGGTCGTACCTGGATTGGAGCATGAGACTAGATCACATGTTTCTTGACAGCTGAAAGTCTTTAAATCATCATCAAGAGCAGAAGATGAGACACTGCACGCGTTGATTATGGGAGCTACTCCAGCGAACGGAATTGTGAAGTTTCGGTTGGTGAGCAATCCAGATTCACAGCAAAGGTAAGCGCAGGTCTGGGTGATTCTGCTGCAAACATCTACAACGGAAACTGAAACCGATGCGTAATTAAAACAGCTGTCATTTGGATCGAGATGGATGAGCTACTATTATTTTGGGATCTCTCGTTGATTATGTAAGAAGAGTCCGCAAGAAGGCCACCATAACGATGCCGATTAGAAGCAATTTCATTGCAATATCCATTTATAATAACATTTAAGAAAACTTAAAACCGGGGGGCTTATCGGATACTATATAAGCATTCTCATTGGAGATCTGTTTCAAGGCGCTCGATATCGTTGAACTTTTACTGTACAACTCCAGGAGGGGGGTCAACCGAGCTTCGATGTTCGTCGGATGCATTCGCTTATCATTCAAACATGTCGGAGTAACGTGACTAGGAATGGCGAATGACTTACCCGAGGCAACGGGACTCATTGTGGCAAACGAAGCAGATGGTGCTATTTCAGTTGTTACTGACATGGTGTCAGCGTTGGTTGAGGAAGGGGTAAGGGTTGAGGTAGTTTGGGAAGATGATTCTAGGGCAGGTGTGGAAGTGACCATTGCCATCGATTCTGAAGCTTCCATCGGCATCGTTGTTGAACTTTCAGCAAATTCAACATCGGTCGAGTATGACGGATAGTCCGAGTAAGACGGATATTCCGAAACTGAAGGATATTCCGAAAATGAGGAATTGAGGACGACACTTGATTGTAGCATTGCTGTTGATATTGTTGATTGAGACACGACACCATCAAAACACAACGAGACGACTAACAGGCAAACAATGCCACGACAGATCACGAAACCCTGCAATGATAGAAATACTATAGTTGTCTTTGATTGTGCGTGCGCATACATCAAAGTCAGCAGTTGGCTCGTCATCGTGGTCGCCTGCAATAAGCATCGTTGTTGCCATGCAACTGATTTGAGATGTTGACAATGATAGTGAAACATACCTCGGCATGGAATGAATGATGGAAATGCTGACAAATCGCACTGCGGCCGGCGATGTTTTAATTTTCGCTTGACCTCCCGAGTGCCATGCAACATTTAGATTGAAGCTGAACCGGAGAAATGAACGTCTACGTGCATATTACAAGACATATGTACATCTAAAACGGTTCCATCAAAGGGCAGAGGAATCTCGAAACCCGATTCTTCATTTTGCCGCTGTCGGAATCTTTGAATCTCAAGCAACGTTTCTAGTTTCTTATTTAGCTCGTGGCTTACCTTCATGACTCTCTCAAAACATTCGCTCTTGAAGAGATGGTTTTTGCAGCTGGTCTCTGGCAGTTGGGAATGGCGATGAAATGGTCGAGCGCAGTGCAATCCTTGGCTCTTATGCCAGACGATTAATAATTCAATATTGAATAAAGCATTTCTGTGTTGCTAGCAACTGTTCCTATACACAGTCTCATTCCTGCGCTCTGTTAGCTTGTCGCCAACGGTAACGCCACTGAAAAATTTCCCCAAGGGAGGTAGGAAAAGCGAGACAAATTGCGTTGAAAACACTGGAAACCTCTTTCACTTAATCCCATTCAAAACATTTGATGTCACTCAATGAAATGAATATATTCTACTTTGTTGATGGCTAGTGATAGCGTCTTTCCTGTGAGTTTCTAGACCACAAGACGGCTGACAGGTACCGTCCGCTTTGCAGGCAGCTGGCAATAGCTCGACCTGCTAGCACAGCTGACAATGCAAAATGACGAGCTCGATCGGTGCTTCAAATTCACTGACAGAAATAGGCTATTATGGAATTTGAGCTGTGTTTCCAATGCATTGCAAGTAAAACAGCGAGCGCTAAGGGGGCCTGCAATATCGCAAAGGGTATCGCAGTCACTGATTAAAATCATACAGTAAAAGAAAACATTTCCTAGCCAGTCTGAGACGTTACTATAATTTGGATTTGAAAGTTGAAGCTGAAAATGGCGCCATAAACAGAGCGGCATGATCTCTCAGGAATGCCAATACTGATGAGTTACAAGTTACAGTTGTAATCCCCCAGAAGAGAAAATTGCAGTATTTTATTAGCTGTGACGACACTGAGTAACGTGAATTTATACGATTCATATCGACCTAAGAAATTCTATGAGGCTCATCGTGTGGTATCTGGATGGTTATACGCTTTGAAAATTGAAGCTGTGAAGTGTTTGGAAATCACAGGCAGAAAATTCAAAATTAAGCCCGAGGGTACCGCATACCCCGAAGGCGTGTAAAGAAATTTCGTCAACTTATTTTGTAATGAATTAGCGGAATGATTGTCAGTGAACTCTCTCTCTCTTTCTTTCTCTGTTCTCATTTTATCCATCCGGCCATCCGGCATGCGTTTGATCACGTGAACAAATGCCATTTGTATTCACAGAAGACCTCATTGATAAATTACATACTCCAACTATTCTGCAGCCGTGTACATCAATCTATACATCATTTCTAACAAGGCATAAGAATCCTAGCTATTAAGCTGTTCCATTCTATTTATTCTCTTCATGATATGCGCGGGATGCGAGTAATTACAAATCATAAGGATCAGGAATGGAATATTCTACAAGAGCGACGGACGTTGCAGACTTGCAGTAGATAAGTAGTAAAGTTGAAATAAATTAAGCTGCTCCATCAGTAAAATATCTAAGCAATCTGTAAAATATTCAGCAATTGAGTTCGGAGCGCACTTGGAGCGCCGTCTGAGCTAGGCCCAAGGTTTTCATCACCAACGCCGGCGCTTAAATTAACTTTTGCAATCATTTGAAAGTGCCAAAGAAGTCCATCTCAAACCCTGTCCGACAGGCGAGGCACAAGTCATATTCACCGTAAACTATGATTTCCTGATTTCATATTATACGAACACTAATCGACATCTGCAGAAATTAGAAATAAAGCATGTCATCAGGGTACTGTCCTGTTGAAAATATGTTTGAAAAGCGGTTTCTAATTTGATTCCGGCATTACTCTTTCACAAGTTTGCATAATAAAGTTCAAGTTTTTGGTGAGTTAGCCTCACTCTCCACAACCAGTCTCATTTTATGCCTACTGTAGCATCTGTTGTATATTGTAAGCGCATGCGCATGACGTATGTAAGGACATTCAAGCATGCATGTTACCGCTCGTCAGAGTGTGTTTACCTTTTACTGACTTCGGTCATCTTCTTGTTGTTTATTGCTGACACTGAATATACTGTCTAGCCGACTGATACCTGCGTGAGATCTGTCAGTATCTTACAGCATCCATTCTGGCAGATGTCCCTTCAGTTGTTGTTACCATGATGCTGATCTTCAAAGTCAGCGGTGACCATGACTGTGACTGAATTTGACAGCCTCGTTTGAAACATAGCATAGAAGAACTGCTCTTTACTGAAAAGGATTTCATTAAATTTTATGCTTTCTGCGTTTTCCACCTGAAAACCGACGCTTTCTTCTCTAATAATTATCATAAATCCAAGCAACGACACAAAGTGCCAAAGTAGTTACAAAGCGCTATGGTTGCTTATCGTTCTCACTGACTAATGATCTTTGGTAATATCTTTTTCGCTAAAATATTTCCCTCGACTTTTTACTGCTAAAAACTATAAAAAACCAAGCTACACTAGCATATAAACGAGGTCACTGGGTTGCATGCTTCAGAGCACGTGACTATGATGACGTCATAGCAGCAATAGCGATTATTGTACTGTTTTCCCAAGGGTAGTATCATCCCTTTAACTTCTTAAAAAAGAAAGGGAAATTGCAAAATACTTGAGATGTGATCATTTGAAGAGCATGAACGCCGTGCAAAGGTTGTGTCAATCAGCGGGTTCCTGGCGCTTTCTTTCTTTAATGCTTTTGCCTTGTGGAAATTGCTGTGGACTATTGCTGTTATAGCAGTCATTAGGTCTGGTAGCCCAAACCATTTGGAGAGTTGAGCTAGAGAAGCGCAGACATTCCTCCAATTCCATGGTACCGTTTGCGCGAGGACCCACGACGAGGACGCCGTACCTCCAGAGGCTGTGGACTATTCAATGCCCCTTTTCAAACACAATAGTAAAACTACCTCAGGAGAGTATTCCACGAAAGCCGCGCCATACGTATTAAAACCTGCTAGTCCAAGTTCATCAAATGCGATCATGATTGCACATGCATTTATCCGGCACTATCATCCGTCCGTCTTACCTTGATGTTGTGTGCGTTAGCCAATCCATTTCATACATAGGGTGAGAGTATTTGGAAATGCCAATTGAATGTTCCCTTCTGAAGAACAGGAGATGATGGAAATCTCTCTCTCATGATGTCTGCACGAAAGAGCGGCGTTCATAACAGTGATTTCAAATCTGATTTGGAATAAAAATCAAGCTTCTCCTGCCGTGTTCTGTGAGTTGTCGTGAGTCCAATCGGCAACAGCACTTGATGCCTGAAAGTATATTGCAGCCAATGGCAACGAGGACCAGCTGCATGCGAACTAGTTGTCGGCATCTGTTCTGTACAGTGCAATGCGTTACTTAGCAACAGAATAATATTCATGATAGTACGCAACTATTCTGGCGGGGTCTGGTACACAAACCTCAGATTATAATCCCTGGCGAGATCCAGCAACAATGCCAGTTGATCATTCTGATTTGGAGTAATGTGCGCTTCCCTGTCGAGCCCCTTGCACGTGAACCTGTAGTGCTGCTGAAAGTGAACGAGAGAGACACCCGCTGCTGTCTTGTCTTATACGGCTCCATACGGTCATTAGTCAATGCACTGGTATAGCATACAAACTTCGTAACCATTGGCGACGTATAGACTGTTTGGTATAAATGGGAATCAGCCAATGAGATATATGAAGCCCTCATTGCTATGGTGACGTCAATAACATCGTATACTCGATCGCTCCAAAGGGGTCCATCACTTTCGACTCATCACTTGCCAAAGAACAATCACTGAGCGACGAATCAAGCAGTTTGACGGCACAGGCATGGCCAAGGTAAGTTTCTCATTCTTATTCTGAACATCACATGAAGAACGTATTGCTCGTGTTTACCATATGCATGGCTTGTTGCCTGTGATTTCAGTTGGGGGCAATTAGGAATACTTTAAATGATCAGTTTCGCGGCGATGGTAGTTTGCTTTTACATCTTAACACAAGCTGTGCTGTCTCATGTAAATGGCGTCACTTTTTGTTGGCGTCGACCGCATCTGATATCGAATGCTGGGACGCGTTCACATTCGCCGGTTTTCTTCCGTGTTCCTTCCAATGCGGTTAATATCGACGTATGTCGTGTTGTCGATGTGATGTTTTTGTTACCAATCATCAAAGCCGATGCGTTTGTTTCCTTTGACGCCAGATAGTTATCACGATGCAAAGACAAGAAACGTAGGAAGTTTAAAATGAGACGGCGAATTCGTGGCGCGAAATGTTTTGCTTGTCTCTTCGCTTACAAATAATTTACTCGTCAGTATTCAACGCCCTGTTAATGAATCGGTGCGACCGATTCTGGCATACTGCGTTGTATGAGCACAAGATTTGGCAGACGGACGGGTCTTCTCAAAACTTACGGCCATGGACACCTGCTGACAAGTGGCACACGGAAAAACCCGCGCCGTTTCACCGATCTAACAGCAGGAACAAAAGAACAGTACTTTACTTTGATTATCAAATAAAGAAAACCTTTTACGAGGAATTTCACTTTGTAAAACACTCCCGGCAGCTTTGCTATTTAACTTTTATCAAGCAATGTCGACCATGTTAGCGTGATTTTGGTTGCTAAGCGTCAACACATGACTGACTTGTAGCGCTTTAAGCCAGCTTATAAACAGTGGAGATCCCATGAAAACCCACCAGAGAACAATTGGCGAACGTATAAGTCATGCAGAAAGGAAACCACTGATAAGGACTGAGGGTTTCTTTACCCTTTGCGCCAACCTCCTTTCGTAGCAAGACAAACGCCATGCACATTCTTCACTTTGAGGAAACACAGTGGAAACATTTTAATAAATTTGGAAACGTTTCTACTTATCTCAGTAATTTCAGCTTTGATTTGTCTATGGGACTAAATAGTAGCTATCTGAATCCATGACGTGATAAAATAGAGCGAGAAAGCGTTGTGAAATCAACAGCCTGAAGGCAAGCAAGACCGTCAATCTAAATGCTCTCTTTCAACTCGACAGCAAGCTCAGTCTATACGCACCATGAATTTCAATATAGCAGATCTCGCTTCAGTCCAATCTTAGGAATCTTAAAGCTCCAGTGACCCATCACGACTGTCATCTGCTGGTTGAAAACGGAAATAAGTGAGTGGCACTAATGAAGTCTGCCTCGAAGTTAATTAACAGGTGACGAAGACGATCAATAGAATTTGTGCTGGAATCGGCTCCACGAAAAATCATTTTTGCCAACTGATCTGTAATTGTTTGAAATGAATTTCTTCAAATCTTAGGCCACCGTGGACTTAGTTATGGACGGCGGGATTAAAGCGTAGTCAGGGACTAAACCTGAACTAAATTACTGGACTATGCTTTACCCGCTGGTGTCGCTCTGAATCTCTAAGAATATTGAGTCCATAGATCTCCAATATCTACGATTGAGTCACATAATTATTATGTTGTCAAAAGAAACACATGCTCCATGGAAACAGCCAATCAATGAAGAGATTGTCGTTAAACTGCCGTAAAGCAGAAATCGGTCAAAAACATCGGCATTTGAAACAATTTAAACCATATGATAAGATCTTCTTTGGAACGGACTTTAAAAGGGCTGGGAATTGCAATTTGAACAGAGATGCAGTCGAAGACAGAATTTGGATTCAAGATGTCTGCTCATTAGTTCTGTCGTATTCATTTGATAAATTTACACTTTCTTGATCCATATTTACATTTAATCCATGTCAATCTACAGATGCGCGAATGTGCGAAAAATTCAAGCGAGTGAAGTTTATGCATTCCTTGATGTAATTACATAAAGTATATGTATTTAGCAGCAGCCTTCATCGCTATTTAATAGCGGTCACTTTAGACAGGTGGTCACTTTAGACAGGTGGTCATTTTAATACAGGTGGTCATTTGAGGCGGGGTGGTCATTCAATACCGTCGGTCACTTTAGACAGTCGGCCACTGGAGACCAGTGGTCACACAGAAGACAGATCCGCTTGCTATAGATGATCTGCAACGATTCAAACTTCTGATAATTCTGAAGTCTCCATCATTTACACCTCCTCCCTAGTCCCCTGGCAAAGCACTCGCATGAGGTGTTTGAAGTGATATTATGTTTATTCGATAATCAATTGCTCATATTAGCCCGTCTTAGGATCTACAAAGTAAACTGCTGCTTCACTCTACTGTACTTGAACTGGTTCAAACGATTGACTGACTTCAAATCTGTGTATATTATTCATGGATATGAGTTGTTGCCAATTCTTGTCTTCCTTTCTACATTATAGGGACGGATAACTCTTTCGATAGCTTATGGAGTTGGCCTCCTTCTCTTGACAGAGTACTGCCTCGTTTCGGCCAGTTCTTCATTGTCAGTCATGCCATCCTCATCAGCAACGGGGTCAATCAATGTCACTTCCTCCGCTGAGTCATCTAATTCGTCCTCTGTAGCATCTCAGGCGGCCTCCCTCTCACCCGCCGCCAATTCAGCGGCTACTGCTGATGTTTCCTCATCTTCCATCAGTCCGTCCTCTTCCTCCTCTTCGGACTCAGCCAGCGCCTCACCGTCGGCGATGCAAACACCGAGCCCGACCAGCAGCAGTGATTCCGTCTCTGCAAATCAGGCTATGTCCTCCACGAATCAGGCTACAGACAGCAGCATCTACGAAGGGACGCCGTCCTCCGCTCTAAGCGATTCAGTGTCATCCAGTGTCAATAACCCAACTGGAAATAGCAACATGACGTCATCATCCACCGTGGCTCCATCGACAATCGTACAAGTCATGGCCTCGTCCGCCGCACCAGCAATTGGTAACCACTTCGAGACGTATCTTCGTCTCGTTTTATCACCATGCCATTATGTCAGTCAGTCAGTCAGTCTGTCTGTCTGTCTGTCTGTCTGTCTGTCTTTCCCACTTTGACATTGGCGTCCTTTTAGTTCCAGACTGCGTCTTGAAGCTCCCTTCAGAGGCCCTCTGTAAGCAGTACTGCTGCAGCAATGGTTGGACTGACACCCTTTCGCAGATCAATATCAACTTGGGATGCTTCAACGTCACCCTGTCCAACTCCTCCATCTCCAACCTAACTATCGGAGCTGGCTGCAAATTGTGCCAGCATCACTGCGGAGGTAAGCCATGGCATGTTGTCATGCGCTGTCTGGCACGTGGCAAGCACGTGACTATCGAAACTCAATCTCCTTCCATTTCCTCCTTTCTAGGCTGTTCTTCGGCCATGTTGCTGTCACCTCATTACCTCCTGATCAGCCTCGTTCTTGGACATGCTTTGACGTGGTAGGCTACTTCAATAGCTATGCCAGTTGCTATGGTGATATCATGTTGGAAAGCTATCGTAAGAGGCATAGTACAATAAATTAGCCGGGTTTCCACGAGCACATATTTTGTGACAAAAAAGTGGGCCGCAATATGTGACCGTGTATACAAACCGGCACAATGTTTGTGTCACAGAAAATGTGGCACAAATTGTGCTCGTGTAAATGTCCAAAACATTTATTGTGACACAAATAGTCACGGTTGTTCAGACTGGTGTTAGCAAAGTCGATGTCAAAATGGCTCCAATAAGCAAGGTAAAGATCGGGCAAGAAATCTGCCACTGCCTCGAGCACCTCATCAGACTCTCGCTTCTTCGGACAACGATCTCGATACGCAGTAACCCTCGTATTCCACAGACTTTCGCCCGATTTCAGGCATTCCAGAAGAAAACTGGTTGTAGTATCCGTCCAACGCAAAGCAGTCATATTATTAGATTCCTATAGATACTGGAAGGCTACGGACGTCAGACCGTTTGAGGGAAAGACAGTGAAATGGCCTTTTGACTAACCTCAATCCTCAGGAAAATGTATCAAATTTAATAACAGAATATATGTCGCTCCTGTGGCACCAGTTTGCAAGGCAACAATTTCTGAAGCGGCACATTTTCTTTTCCACATTTCCTTTGACGCCAGTTCACATGATCACAATTCCCTAAGTAACACATTTTCTTTGCCACAAAAAAACTATCGCGCTAGCTTTTGAACACATTTTTTGTGATTAAGAAATTGTGTCACAATTGCTCATTCGCACGGGCACATTTTCTTTGACCAAGAAATTGTGACACAAAAAATGTGCTCGTGGAAACCCGGTTTAAAGTAATCTCTGCATAGCTTTGTGTCTTTGCTACTTCGTGCAGCCATGGTCCCATTTTTCATGATTGGGGATTGACAACGGACACACTTTCTATGCATCAAAATAGAGTATGGCTATGCGAGCCTGAAGAACGCGGGGTTATCTGGTCCCCGGGGCATTTATATCCCCTTTCCCTTCCCAGCTAAACAGCAGCGCCAAGTATTGGCATCCGACAAGACCATGCGATGCTCTGTGGTTTATGTTGCGTTGCCATAGAGATGAATCTTATTTGTTGTTTCCATTCAAGGCTGCTGCTATCATCATGAATGAAAAGAGACACATCGTGGTTGTTGCTGTCGATGGCATGACCACGGCCGACGAGCGTGCTGAGCTACAAAGCAAATGGTTTTGTTGTGATCTGGAGTGATAATATGACGAAGCCGTGCGTGAACCAATGAAATTGCAATATCAAATGCTAACACAGGGACATCACCTTGTACTTTACTGTAAAAATGAAATGTATTCACATTAGAAATGAAATGTTATCTGTGGGCTTTAATGGCGTCTGTCGACACCAACAATGGATTTTAACGAGTGATAGGGTGCGTGTTGATGTGTTTTAGTTTCGGCCGTTATAATGAGCAAGCGAAATCCCAAAGCAGAATATCTAATTCGGGAATTAAATTAGTATCAATTACATGGAAAAAGGTTTCATCGACTATAATTCGTCGATGCTCTAACTACAGTGAAGAGAGACAGAGGAATATATCTCCATTGTGTGATGATCTCATTCCACAGCTTGCAATTCTCTTCACTACTCGAGGCTGCAATGCTGAAAGTCAACATCGTAATATTGCTGTTGTTGTTGTTGTTGTTGTTGTTGTTGTTGTTGTTGTTGTTGTTGCAACGGCGATGTTCAGTGAATATCCTGTTCTTCTTCGTCGCCGAAACATTTGCAAATTTCCTTTGTTTAAAATTAAGCACATCAGAAGAACCAAACGACGAAGAATCACTATATTACAAATCAAGATAAGTAAACGAAAGAGCGAAATCACAACGGGGCACGGACTCACTCCATCCGAGAGGCAGTCATTGATAGGCTGGCGAGAGTACTCCAGGCTCCAATTTCACCGCGTAGTTAGTAAAACGCATTCGATATCGCTTAACACGAGCAGATGGTGTAATGAGGCCGAGGTCAGCAGTGGCAATAATTTTGGGTGTGTGGTAGCCAGAAGCATGATGTTGTGTTCGTAATGCTCTCGGTGTAAGAGAGCTAGGTCAAAGGTTCTAATAAGCCAATCTCCGAGA
>OFHS01005781.1:0-11154 GCA_900245855.1 Calvadosia cruxmelitensis | reverse complement strand
AGTAAGTCAATAATAACAATAATTAATAATTTTATTATCATTATTTGTAATTATGTACCACTAGCCATATTCGAAAACTATTTCATTGTTAAAAGAAAGATAAAAGGATACTTTGCTCATTTCCACTTCTGCTTTCGTTAATTTGATACCCAATATGTCAGCTGCAACTTTTCGAAAACAGAAGTCAACCTGAGAAATCAACATAAGACAACCACACTCTATAACACCAGACCAAATTGTGCGCAGTACAACACAACTACGATTGATAAAACCAGGCCAGTCATATCCAGTAGGCACTCAAAGCAGGTCCTTCAGGCCATCAGTTTGGATAGGCCTTTCTCAATGTCAGTTTTCAATATTCAACTGTAGAGTACAGTCATACTTGCATTAGCGGTAATGTAAACACTCCATATTACCTCTACAAAGCAGCCACCTGTGTATAAAGGCCACTCGTCATAACCCCAAAATGACACATTCTATAGAAATCAACCTGGACAGAAAGGCCATCTGTTTATAAAGGTCATTTTTCTCAGGTCCATGGGGTGACCATTATAGACAGCATCTAGGTTGACTAAAGTGAAATCATCTCCAGAGTGAATTGAAGCACCTCACATTTTTGGAAGTGAGCATAAGTAAATTGTTTTCTGGCGTGTCAACTGTCAAGTAACGACCTCTTTTGACCTCAGAGAGTCCGAGCAATTAACGACCTAGGATGGTCCCCTAATTGGAAGCAGTGTGTTACGCGACCTTGACTCTTAAAATCGCCTTAAATAAAACCAACTACTTTACACAATCAAATCTGTGTGGTCCCAAAAATTCCTGGATGTATTTCATTGAATAAAACCAGCCACATAATTAAATATACAAATCAAATGATAAAGTAAACCTGAGGTGGTGTATTTTAAAAGTATTTACGACAGTTACCTTCAAACATATCTATCACAGTTACAATGACTATTTATCAAAATTGTTTACCACTGTGCAAGAAAGAAGTTTTCGTGGGCAGAAATTATCAAGCAAGACAAAACAAGCAAATACGAATCCCTACCTGATCTCCTGTCTTTGCTGATATCAAAAAGCTGGAAAAAAGATCACGTATTTCAATCAACAATTGCAGCACGGTGCTTGGATTGTATGATTGTTACAAATTGTGTGGCAACTTTGTAAAGAGATATTGACCAAATGTAGTTCCGATGCCTTTCTGAATTCAGTCAACTACATTGGGACTGCTCAAATGTAACCGATAAAAAGAGCAGAGAGAAATGATGTTTTCTGTAATTCGCCGTTGTTTTATTACAAATAAAGCAATTACAAAGGATATATGAGTAAAAAAAGTGTGTGAAATCACAGCATAGCGACCTAACATTCACAAGACGCTTGTGGCACAGCTTCTCTGACTGTCAGTAGTCGTAAACAGTCACTGGACAAAATCAACTTCAGAGGTGAACTTATATGGGAAAGGTTTATACTTACCGGTAATACAGTTTATAAATAATATTTGTACCACGGAGCATACCTAGCCATGGAGTTCTCCTGAGCAAATTCAATGTGTTTTTCCCGTCGAACAGTTCGCATGTGTTCCAAATCAACTAAGGATATAACAGAAGAAATAAATATCAAAAGTTATGATTTATCACAATAATTTTGCGCACTTCTCGTCCATGGAAACCCAATCCCTCTTTCACTTTCAGAGGACTAGCAATGCCACTGTACATACTAGGATAGTTATAAATGACTAAACTGCATATTACTTGGGGTTAGTTTAAGTAACAGTCATTAATTAGCAATAACAATAATAATAACGCAAAGTCTATTGAACTATTAATATCTACTGACAATTATAAGTTGTGTATTTTAATGCGACAGTGTAACCCTGCTAATATCATCTCGGTAACCGGCAATGTCCCGACCAGCTTAAAATCACTTTATTTTGAGAACCAAGCTCTGTCAGAAGTACCTTATTAATATCACTACTCGCTTTTCAGCACACTTAATGGCACACTTTCAGCCCACATTTTTTCAATAAACTGCTCAATAATGCTTTACAAATGTTTAAGATGGCTTGGACTTCATTAAATTTGACTTGTAACTAATTGCTTCCATAGAAAAGTTTCTCTTTAGGCGACACAGTGCAAATCGCATATAAATCCAAATCAGATATAAAAAAATATTATCTAGGCCTATGTAAACAAATCAAGATCTCAATGTAGTAGTAAGCTACACTAAATTTCTAGATGTGCACACCCACTCACCACATCATATTGCCTAACAATTTATTATGCTAGTGATGGCAACTGACATAGAGTCTAAAGCCGAGTTACACGGAGCAATTTGATGCGCGCAACACGGTCCCTGATCACCGACCCACAGGATACATTAAATATTGCGTCCCGCTTGCCGCTCACCATTCACAGCGTTGCAGTGGCTATAAAGCGGAAATTGCCACAGGGCGCGCAAGTTGTAGAAGAGAACAATACTCCTTCAAATGCGCGGGGAAACGCATTTGGAATCGATCGGCTTCTACAACAATTCTGGGGAAAGAGCTAAATCGAGTTTCTTTGCTGCCATCCTGAACTGTAGTCGTCGGTAGTCGTCGTCGTGAAATTCATAAACTGACATTAGATTCTTATTCAAGCTGCCCCTTTTATTCACGGGGCAGATGAGCCATAATGGCTCAAGATACAAGATGAGCCAAGATACAATGCGGCTCCGCAAGCGTGATAACGACATCGCTGATTGGCTGAAGTTCAACTTCCTCTTGGACATTGCGCGCAATGAGCTAAAAAAATCAAACATATTTGATCCGCGTTTTGTTGCAGTCAATCGCGTGACAGACTCCGGCAACGAACTTAACGACTAGTCATTAACACCTAATGACTTCCTGACCGCCAGCATTGCGCGCATCAGATTGCTCCGTGTGAACTCGGCTTAACAGACCTTTTTCACAAGCTACCATTATGGGGCAGACCAATGCATTGTGAGGCATGTTGAATGGCTGAAGTTGTTGGGTTTCTGACTCAAAATATTAACGAGAATTATATTTTTAATAAAAGTAACACAGCTTGAATAAATTTGCATCAGTATCAAATCCAGTTTTCTCCATATTCCAAAATCAGAGATATCAACCTTCCCCACAATGCAATTTATTTCTCCAAAATGGTAGCGTGTAATAATGGTCTATTACACCAACACTCTTTCTACGTAAACCTTTCTTCAGAAACTTAGAGAATTGAATAAGAACAGTATCCAGTGTGGTTGCGGGTCTTATATTCAATTATGCAGTCACAAACATCTTTTGAGATGGAACAGGCCAATAAATGAATGCAATGGTGATCAAACTAAGCAAATCGAAGCGAAACATTTCAAATCAAATACCTTTATTAGCAACAAGCACCAGATATGGTAATCTCTGTTGATTTGAATAAGCTTTGTGAATTGTGTCTAACCAATCTTTGAGATTCTCAAAACTAGAATGATTCGTTATGTCGTAAACGAGAAATATTGCCTGAAAATCACAAATAGACGTAGAATGTCAAATTAAGATTTAAATAGCCTATGCGGGCTGTGGGGTCTCAGCGGATACTGGTCAAGAAACGTTAGCTAATCACGGCAATACAAAACACTTCCAGAATCACTTCTATTTTCATTTTTAATTAAATTATGAAAACTTGCATTGTAAGGATGTAAATAACCCAACACGGCCGACGCAATAGCATTTGACATATTTTTGTTATCTTATATTTCGCATGGACACTTTTGCTAGTGGGCATTGGTGTGCATTTTCATGCATAAAACCTATAACACAAATGAGCAAAAACTGTCCCCAACTGCTGTATATTCATGTGGTCTGGAGCCTAATGACCTCGCTTCTGTGTTAATATAAGATAGCTGCGTAGTTGATGTGAATTCAGTGTGGACTTGTGTTATCCGTGTGGATTGTTGATTTGATGAATCACCAACACGTATTCAACCCATTTATTGTGTGATGTTTGACGTCTGAACCTTTGTGTACTGGGGAACACACCACCAACCAGATCCTTGTTGTTCTCAAGTGCCAAGAGCTAGATAAATCTGTACTTGCTGAGTAACAGGTGCCAGGTTTTGAACAAACACACAAACTAAAACAAACTGTAGAGATACTGCAGGTCTTTTATGATGCTTGTCTACTGTTCTTGGTACTGTCATAAGCTGTAACTAAGATTACATTATCAAACCTAAGTTACAAATGCAATAGTACATCCAAACATGTATCAGCGGCCACCTCTATAGAGCAGCCACCTGTGTAGAAAGGCCACTTTTTATAACCCTCAAAATGACACTTGCTATATAAATCAATCTGGCCAGAAAGGCTACCTGTCTATAAAGGTAATTTTCTTCAGGTCCAGAAGGTGACTGTTTTAGACCGGTTTCAATGTAGGCCTAAGTGCAACATACCTTGGCACCAAAAAGATACGTGTCGATCATTTTTCCACCAAGTTGTTGGCCACCAATGTCCCATACTTGCAATGTGGCGCTAACATTGCCTGGAAATTAAAAAATCAAAATAAAGGGCAAACTCGTGTATTACCATTATTACATTTTTGTCATAAAATGAACAAGGTGTGGTCACTTTGTTTTACGCATGACCACAATGCTGTGAATGACAGGATGCCCAGGGCTGTAGCTATACTGTTATTACAGTACAATTTTGGCTTATACTGTACAGTGAAACCCTGTCTATAACGGTCACATCTAGGACCACAGAAAATGATCTTTACAGACAGGTGGCTTTTCTGTTCACATTAATTCTATAGAAAGTGTCATTCTGGGGTTTTGAAGAGTGGCCTTTATAAACAGGTGACAGCTAATACAGGTTTGACTGTACTGTTGAGATGTTATTGCAAAATGATACTGTACATTTCTTAGAAAAGTAGCCTCAAACAGATCTACTTTACTTCGGTACAAAATATTATGACTACTTATATACTTTATTTGAGTGAAATACTGGAAATACATATTCAAGTAAAATTTTGTATTTCATTGCTAACCACTGGATATTGAGCGTGTTAAAAATGTCGATTCTGACAGAGCTTGGTTCTCAGACTGACATGGCATGAGGCAGCTCATAATATCAACCGAGGTGGTGTTTAACATGGTTGTTCTGTGGTACAGTCAACCTGTATTAACGACTACCTCTATAGAGCAGCCACCTGTGTATAAAGGCCACTCTTCTTAACCATAAAATGATACTTTCTATAGAAATCAATGTGGACAGAAAGGTCACCTGTCTATAAAGGTCATTTTTCAAGGTCCCAGAAATGACCGTTATAGACAGGTTTCACTATACAAAAGAAACCCGTTGTACAGCGTTAGAACCCATTACAAAGATTGATAGTCATAAAAATAAACAAAGATTGATAGTCATAAGAATAACCTCAAAGAATTCAGCATCAAACAAAATAATGTGGTCAAGCGGTTAGGATGTCTGGTTATCAAGCAGGTGTTTAGGTTTCAATTCCCGAAACAGCTAAAATATAATTAACACACGTGGCTTTATAAGTTGAAGTGCCTCAAGGGAGACAGGCTATAGGCTTGTTAGGTTACCTTCGTTAAACGAGAAATTTTCAATTATTAGTTGAAAGATTGATATTTCTACTGAAAACCCAATAGACAAGTCAAGAGTTGTTGGCCCACAAACTCGACGGATTATAGACGGTTCTGTTTTCAGTAAAATATTTACAAACTAATTACAATTGTAATAATAGACTTACAACATTTCATAAATTAGTGACTCTTTCTCTCTCATTGAAATTGTCATGTGATATTGATCATACCTGGTAGAGTAATTCTCTTGAGAAAGAAATCTAAACCAAGGGTCTGCTTGTAAGAATTTCCAAATTGTTCCTGGGCAAGTTTGACACATATTGAAGTCTAAGGAAGAAAATAGTAAATCGTGAAAGCTGGCAAGCATTAGAAACAATCTGGGCATATTTCAAGCTAGACAGTAGAAAACCCACCCAATCCTTCTTAACATACCGTAATTTTCCCGATATCTTTTGAGTTTCTGCCCCGAGAAGCAGCTTGTTTGAAACCACTTTAAAATAAAATTCTCTTGTCAGGTGCTAAAACCATCTGCCTCAGAATTAGGCCATTTTCCAGTGGGCAGTCTTGGCGACGTTTTCCAGATAGATTTATGGCTTATTTTTAATATGAAAACCGAATAGCAAGATTTAAATCATAATGCAATTTTAAACCAAAACATTAAATCTCGCTGCCGGTCAAACGTGGAGCCAGAAAGAGAAGAAATTACAAAGCTCTGTTGGTTTACCTTTCCCGCCGTTCCGTCTCCAACCAAAGTAATTTTCAGTTGCCTGTCGAGCTGACCTTCGTCGTCGGAATCAGACATATTACATTTTCATCACACGCAAGGGAATCCTGCCTTCACCTTTGAGAAACGCTTGTGATTTGACGTTTGGCAAAGATATTTGTCATTTAGACTGTTGTCAAGGTTTGAGCAACCGCAACACTGACTTTGACCATCGACTTCCATTGATGAATTTCAGACAAGATGATAGCCATGGTCACATTATTCACAGTATAAATGACTTCTGATAATATAACTTCTTCTCTAGCATGATCACAAATGTTGTGAATATACTTTACTTGTACGAGGCTACACATAGAGAGGCTTGATGTTTTCGTTCAGGTCGTTGTCATGACAACAGTGTCCAAAGCAACAGGATACCCTTCATCACAAGAAGAGAAACGAACTTTCGCTGTCATATTCCGGATTTAGAACTCATTAGAGTCTCAGCAATAGTCACCATGGAGGTACGCCGTTGCCATATAATTACTTTGTAACTTCTTTTACATTCATGCTTACCTTGCAATGTTATTTGAATGCAAAAATGTAATATGCCAGCAATTTCTCTGTTTAGAATTTGAGATTCAAACATCGTTTTTTATAGGCTGAGAAGTCACCCAAGGATAAGCCTGCGATTGAAGAAAATGCTTTTGAGGCATTGGAAAAAGACTTCCAAGAGGTACGAAAACATTAACATTTGTAAAAGTAGGATACATTGAAATCTTAACTATGTTAAAGTGCACAGGTAGAAGCAAATTTGTTCCTGAAGTTTTAAATATATTTCAGTTTATTCTTACAATCTTCAACCTCTGTTTATATGTCTATTGTTGATATTAGTAATCTGAAATTTCTTTTGTATTATGTATCGTGTACCTGTGATGAAAGCTTTAATTAGCTTACTGGATATCAGAATAAATGATGATAATAATGATGACGGTGATAATGTTGGTAATATTACATTTTGATTTGAAAGGGTTGTTTCTAGCTTGAGTGCATACTAATTTACTGTGTTTCTTTTTCTTTGCTTCCAGAGCAACGTTTATTTATTGCAGATGCTTTTGTGTCCTCAGGTTGATAATACCAATTTTCAAATTTCTCTTTGTAGGTTTTGGGTGAGCTTATGGGAGACAGAAGCTTGGAGAAGTTTCGAGTTGAATACGAAAAGATACACAGAGCCTTGAAGAAATCTCACGAAAGCGAAAAGCGTTTGATGCAAAAATGCAGAGAACTCAATGCAGAAATTGTTGCTAATGCTTCAAAAGTTTCTACAGCATTGAAACTTTCACAAGAGGATCAAACAACAATTTCATCATTGAAAAAGGCAAGTGGATTAAACTCAGCAGTAATTCTATATATCCCACCTTACTGTATTTCAACATTTGTTAAATATTATGTTGAAAACAATTCTTATTGTTTCATGTGAATGACATTTTTCGCAGAATCTCTCTGGCTAATACCAATTTAAAATCAATAGTGGAATCTAATTTCTTAGCAAATGCAGCTGAAAATATGTACATGTTATGCCTGATCAATTAAATTATATTTTCCTCCATTATTGAAAGTGATTATGCAATGATGAAGCTCTAGCATTGCTTTTCAGTTACAGGCATCAAGAATGCAACGAGCGACCACTACACTAACACTGCATCTATTTCACATTATCACTAGCGCAACATATAAATTACACATCACAGAAGGATACCAACATTGCACAGCATTGCAAACAACGTTCACATCCGTGACCATATTACGCCAATATGAAAGTTTTATCAGAAATATTTTTGACATATTGCCTTAGTCACTGATATTTAATGTTTTCATCAAAAATTACAAAGATGAATATTATAAAGGATACTGATTAGGGTTATGAATCGTCCCGTTTTTACGTGCCATACAGTGCCAAATTTAATTGGAGTTACAGCGAAACATGTATTAGCGGCTACCTATATAAAGCAGCCACCTGTGTATAAAGGCCACTCTTCATAACCCCAAAATGTTGTTTTCTATACAAATCAACTTGGACAGAAAGGCCACCTGTCTATGAAGGCCATTTTTCTCAATTCCCAAAAGTGACCATTATAGACAGGTTTCTCTGTATTATACTTTTGTTATCAAGTGTGGAAAATGTTCTGTATTTTGTTGTCCCTGGTCTGGTAACTTTAATATTGGTTTCACTTGATAGGAAATTGAGAAGGCATGGAAGATGGTCGATGCTGCTCACGAGAAAGAAACAAGGGCAAGAGAGACCATTCAGTCATTGAAACTTGAGATTGCCAATCTTAGCAAACTAGTCGAGCAAGGCTCTGGACTAACAATGGGACAAGATCACAGGTCAGTCAAATATCAAATTGTTTTATATTGGTCATGCGTTGTAAATGCATTGCAGAAGCTTTGTCATATGAACATCAGTGTGCTCAAAGTTAGAGCCACTTGCTGATTTATCGCCTTTGTTACTCACTCGCACCAAACCATCGACTTACAATTGCCAAGACAAACAATTACCGATGTCAGATTGTATACATTTGTTTACTGTGTCAAATACTAATCATATTTATTTGCAGTGTACAAGAGCTTTTGAAGATAAAAGATGACTTGACAACTGAACGTGATGATGGATTAAAGGAAATTGTCAAGGTATGTTTAAATTAAATATTGTTGAGGTACCTGAGTACTTGTTGCAACATAATGTTGGAAACCGAGATTTCTCACTATAAAAAAGTGGTGCGCCGTGAGAGTCGAACTCACAACTTTGGATTGCTGGTCCACTGCTCTGCCGTTGAGCTAGATGTACCCTCGTTAATCGGGACTAACATTCTCTCTTATACATCTGCCACAGAGTGAGCCTAATTACGTTGTCGCTTACTGGCCATTTGGTAACACGCCTTTCATTTTACGAATCACTAAGAGTGGCTTCGTAGAGTGTCTAGTGTAAGCATGCATTCTCCAACACATAGCTAATAGACAATTTTAAATAGCTAGTTAATTGTAATATTTTTTCAAATGTTATTTTAAGGCAGCAGCCTGCATATTGAATATTTATCAGCATATTGCCCATTATCGTAGAAATATTCTTATTCTTACAGCTCCGAGAAGAGTTAGCAGAGACATCTTCCAACCTACAAGCAACAGAAAGGCAGAAGACAGAAGCAGACATGAGGATTTCCGAAGTATGGATTAGTAGAATGTTTTTACAAACATGCACAAATGAGGAAAAATTATTGGAGGAGCTAAAATTTGATTCGCAGTACAGTTAAACTTGTCTATAACGGTCACCTTTGGGACCTCAGAAAAATGACCTTTGTAGACAGGTGGCCTTTCTGTCCAGGTTTATCTCTATAGAAAGTATCATTTTGTGGTTATGAAGAGTGGTCTTTATACACAAGTGGCTGCTCTATAGAGCTGGCTGCTAATCCAGGTTTGACTGTAGCTCTATAAAAGTTTTCAACTCAAAAGTGTGGATTCAATCTGCAGTGAAGCATGGCTTAAAATTGGCTATATGCTTGTCAACAAAGATATTGCAGAAAATGATAGTCTGTTAGAACACAGCTGCTAAATGATTCGCCATATTTAGCACCGATGATCTCATGAAGTAATATGTTTCTCGGTATATCATCCTTTTTGCTGTTGCAAATACATATTTAAGTTTAGCTGCTGCCATGCAAGGTTTTAGCTGCTTTGAGACATAGCTACTGATTTTAGATTATTAGCTGGCAGCAGGTATCCAATTAGCTTCTGTAACTATCCATTTAGCTGCTGCAAATTGGTATTTTAGCTGCTGTCATAGCTCCATGCCTGCACAAATTTGGACGTATCTGGATGGATGAGTAATTATCACAGCAGCAGTTGAGTGACACTTTAAGCCTGAAAACCGTGAAGACATTGTGTATACCAGAGCAACCAGAGTCCTTGTTAGCTATTTTAATTAATGAAATTGAATGAAAATTGTATTGAGCAAAAGTATTGGATATGTCAAACACCTTTTGCCCAGCTTTAATACCAGATCATTCAAAACCAGATCTGATCAGATCGGATTAGGAAATTTCCTTATCATGCAGCATTAACTACTAATAAATAAATTAAAATATTAATAATATATTTGTCTTGTAATCTGCATCCTTTCCATCATTTCTATCTTATCTTTCATACATTTCAGCTCAAGGAAGATATACAAGTTAGAAGTAACGAAGCACAAAGAGAGCTTCGAAAGAAAGAAAAACTTGATCGCGAACTGAAAAGTGTCAAAACTGACATTGAAACAAGAAGTTTGGAGCTAAAATCAAAACAGAGTCAACTTCAACGAGCTCAAGAAGAAATCACTCGATTAGAGCAACAGACCAAAGAACAGAAGGTGATTGTTACATACCGTACAACATTTGGTGTTGCTTAATTTAACGTTAAATCTGGATTCTATTCATGGATGCAAGCGATGTCATCGTCAGACTTTCAAATTTTAGATTGACAGACATACAAGCAGACAGACAGAAAGACAGACAGACAGACATACAGACAGAACTGTAACGTAATTCGTTACAAGTAACTAATTACTCGTAATTGTTACTTTTTGAGTAATTTGTAACTGTAATCGCTACTTTTTCAACAAAGTAACTGTTGAACGTCGAAAAATGAGACCTCTTGCAGCCCCTGGTCCGGACAATATTCCTGCCATCGCACTCCGCCTTCCCACAGTTCAAGCAGAATTACTTAAAATAATGAACTGCTTATTTGAGAACAAGATTGTGCCTGAAGAATGGAGAACGTCTACTGTCCTACCAATTCCGAAGAGCAATGCCACCAGCCTTGACAAACAGCGT